>WAAD01008309.1:1169-15911 GCA_013389945.1 Fregata magnificens
TTTCTGAACTCATCCAGTTGGTTGCTGGCTTAAATACTTTTTAAAAAACAATTCATAGAATGTGAAGGACATTAAAGGACTATTGGGACAGATCACTGAAAAAGGTAAATTCTGAAGTGAGGAAGCAGAGTTTTCTGCAGAATCCAGTCAGCCTATTCACCCCTTATACTGCATACTTGTTTTCATTTCACATTTTTCAATTGTCTGCAGGCTCTGTTACTGAAATCTGACCACAGATGCAAGGGGATGAACCCACAGTTATGTATCAGTTCTACAGAAAAGTAGATGAGGGGTTTTATGGATCACAAACTGAATGAGTTAACAGTAGGTTATATAAAATAAGTGGTTTCTATCCTTATCATTTATCAACCTTTGTAAAGGGAACAATTGGATATGTATATTAGTATTCATGTTTTGTTTCCATTATTGAACTTTGTTTTACTATTCATTGTGTTCGGTCTTAAAGGTGCACTCTCAGAATAGTGGAAACAGTACGAGTTCAACACCATCTAGGAAACCTCAGTCATCTGCACCCAAAGTTCGGAAGAGTGTCAGCAGTCGGATACATGAAGCAGTGAAGGCCATTGCACTGTGCCACAATGTGACCCCGGTATATGAATCCCGGGCTGGTGTGTCTGGAGAAACAGAATATGCAGAGGTGGATCAGGACTTCAGCGATGAAAATCGAACTTACCAGGCTTCCAGCCCCGATGAGGTTAGTATGCAAGGGTGAAAAAATTAATATCTCATAAAGAACAGGATAAGCTAAGTTAAAAAGAGCAGAACTGTGAAAGAAGAGTGTTTTGGACTGGGTTTTCTTTAAAATTAGCAGTAATCTGGTTTTATTTCCTCTACAGCTGTAGGAAAGATCTGGTGTTTCTTTGTTACATAAAAGTGTTTTCAATTATTTGACTAAAAGGTCTGTGAAGTCAGTGCTTTGGGATCAATACTGTGTTGAGTATTGCAATTGAAGTTATTAGGTGTATTCTCAAAACATTAATCCATGTATGAATCATAGCATATACATGCAAAAGGGAAGATGAAACTGCTTTGAGTGATGGACAACCAGGTACATTAGCTAGACACACTACCAGTTAGTGGAATGTATAGATTCTTAACAAGAAAAAAAACCCCCAAACCTCAAATACTCCTGTAGAAAACCTTTTGAGCTTCAAACCCAGGCAGCTTCATAATCTTCAGGGTTCAGTCAAAATTGCATCAAGTGTAGCACAAATTTAAAACCCCATTTCAATAAAAACATGCATTTGACTTCCATTGAAATCCAAATTTTAAACAAATCCCACTGCTTTCAGTGGATTTGAGTTATTGTTCCAAATAATCTTGTTTGGGGGCCTAAATTGATTGCCTAAAATTCAATCTAAAAAGATATTAGAAGATAGAGGCAAAGCTCAAGTTTCAAGATACTGCAAAGTAAGTGTAAAAAGTAATTGTAGCCCATTCACCTTATAAAAACGTGTATGTACTTGATACAGTAAAATAGAGAAACAGAGTATTTTGAGGTTGGTTTGCCTCTGAAAGTGAGCAGATTGAGGGGCATCTTTGTTTTGAAGAAGTTCTAGCAGTGTCTGAAGTTTCGATGTGCTGTTGGTGGTGTAGCCACGGTAGCTTACTCATAATCAAAACAAGGTTGTTGTAAGATGTGAAGAAGGGAGTGTGTATCTGAAAGCCTGTATATTTTTCTAGCTATACAATTTGATCTAATACAAGATAATATTTAATCCACAAACCTCATCTTGCCACAGCATAGCCTATTATTCTTGGTATGCATTTGGTTTACATGTCTAATATATAACCATATGTAGTACTACCAAAACTTTAGCAATTCAAACTGCAAGCTGTAATTGCTAAAAGTAACAAGTCTATAGCAAGTACTTTTAGGAATGCAAGAAATAAAGTCTGTCGTCATGTAGTACTGAACTAGCAGGCATTACATGCATTTCAGATGCTATAAACACAGTTCATAGTGTCAAAGGATTGTAGAATATAAAGTAGTGGCTGGTTCTAAGTGATTAAAAAGTGGCAGTCAGAATGTTTTTAAAAATAAACTCTAGGCAGGACTTCAGGCACTGCTCTTTGGCTAAAATCAATAATCCATAATACTATATGTGGTGTTATATAGTGTGGGTTGATCTGCATTATGAATTGAGAATGCTGGAATTGCATTTGTTTATGCCAGAGAAACACTGTAAATGTAGTTTGTTTAGTGTAGCTGCATGATGTTTGACTTGTGTACATGTGTACAAATTTTCATATGCATGTGTATTCATATTAACTTTATAGATCAGTGTAATGAGCCTGTTAGGTATTACTAAATATAATGAAAGACTGCATGAGCAAGTATCTACCTATGAAGATATGATGACAGCTATGGATTAAGTAAACAATCTGCTTTAGCAGCCAAGGGTATTACTAAATCAGGTGAAGAGACATAAAATTGAGAGAGACTATGTGAGGTTTTTTGTCCCACTTGCTCTTCTCTCCCTGTGGGCTTTTGTATATTCATTCAGTTGTTTGGAACCTGAAAATATTACCATAAAGAGCAATTCTCCTCCCATATTTGCTAAAGGAAACAGCTGTAAGACTTGAGAATTATGCAAGTGGTGCCCTGGGAACGCAGTAGGGAATTTGACCTTGGAAAGAGGAAAGGAAAGTTGATAAACTGCTAATATGGCAGATCTGGGACTCAGGGTGGAAAGGGAAGTAGAAGAGAAAATCAGCAACAAAGAAACTGTTAGTGCTTCAAGGAAGAGAAAGCACAGGTATCCTTTTAATAATGATTTTTTTTTTAATCATCTTGACTCATATGCTCAAACTATATGACAGTGAAATGAAAAACTTACATTTTAGAACAGGCAGCATTACATTTCCTTTTCGTTTCTCAAAGATAATGCTTGAAACGCTAGTAAAATTATCATATTGAACAAATATGCTTTAATATAAAATGACAAATTGATTCTAAATGGAGTCTTATAAAAAGATGAAGCTACAAAAAACGTTTAAACAGCATAAAAATTGCAGCATGACAGCAAAAAGCCTAAGAGTTGAAAGACTAGCAGGTCTTTATCATAATTTTTTAAAGAGTTCTATTGATGCAATGTTTGCAAATCACTGGAGCCTAAGGAAAATAATGTAAATGGTTCATTATTTAGCTTATTGAACTTTCCTGCAGTTAGGTTGACGGATGATGCCAATGTTTCCCAATCACCAAAGTACCATTTTAAAAGCATTTTTTATTGAATAAAGTGCTTTGAATATTGCACCCTGGAGCTTTATTTAGGGAAATGGTTCAATTGATGTTTTCTGTTTAACCTCACCACTGACCTATCACAACATATTTGGTTAATAAGCAACATTATCATTTAATAGACTTAACCAGTTTTATGCATTGTACTTTCTCAACATTACAACTCTGTTCTCTTAGATTTTGTTTACGTATCTGGCTTGATTGCAGTCTTCCGAAACAAGATGTTATTTGCACAGTTGTCTGTTGCATTATATACTATTGCATGATATCACCATAGCATATAAAGAGCAGAGAACAATGTGTAAGTATAAACTATTCTTCCATGTAGGAAAGCATAAGGAGCGGTTTAGTAATACGTTGACACGCTATACACTTAAAGAATTGACTTGAGGAATTCATTTGAAATTCTTCACATCTGTTTGTGTATGTGTGCATCCATATGCAGATAAAATATAACCATAACAAAGTATGCACATTTAGAAGTAGGTACATTAATCATAAAAGATGTATTTATCTATTGTTAGAGTAACCTGAGATAAGTAACTGATTTTGTATTCATAATGTGAACCCTACTTATGCCAGGCTCTTTGTTTCTTATGATAAGTGATCAATATTTCATTTTCTCTGAAAGAGTGGAAAGTTTCATTTGTCTGTCACTTGTCCTCTACAGCTGTAGCATAGCAAACAATAAGCATCCACTGAGAACTCACTGAAAAAAATGAAAACAGCTCCTACTTGGCCATCATAAGTATGGGTTCAGCTCATCTGTAGAAAGCCAGCTACCTTAATGTAATGAACAATCATAAAAGGATATAAGCTAAGTAGGTAAAGCAATGGAGTTCAAAGGTCACAGACCCAGGCAATTCAGGGGCATGCTATGAACAGGAGCCTTTGAAGACCTTTGCTCCCCTTGGTCAGAAAAGATTGATCGGTCACAATTTTTAATGACTGCTTACTCTCATAAACCAGCTATTTATTGGTTATGCTTTGTCCTGCACTGTTATATTCTCAAGCATTTCTAATTCCAGGATTTTGAATATTTACGTACTACCTTAAAGTGTGGTCGGTTATTTAATTCCAACGTTTCTGTCCAGAGACAACAGAGTTGCTAAAATTAATTACAAGGATACAAAGCCAATCATTTAAAAACAGACAGAGAAATGATATGCGCTTAGTGAAGCAGCTTTTGTGTTTACAAAAGTGAAGCTGTAATGTATGAGATGTGTTGTATTGTTTAATTCATTTTATTGTGTGTGCTTATTGAAGCAAGACTAATTGTGTTGTTTTGTCAATGTATTGTGAAAAGCAAATCACTCAGCATAAAACCATCACTTTCATGACCTTTGAGACCCACAAAGAATAACTACTCCATAGCTTGTCTTGAATATTGATTGGCAGTTTTTTCACATGATCAAGCTGTATTTTTAAGTTAATAATTTTATTTTAATTATGAAGGTTCTCGATGAAAAGTGATGGACTGCAAATGTTAGTTATCAAATCATTGTTTATAAATATAAACAAACCAGTGCTGATTGGAAACATATGTGGGTGGTTGTTGAACAAGCCAAACCGGAACTGTTGGGAACACTCAGGCAGTGGGAAAAAGAAATCTCACTGCTTCTTCCCTGTTTCCAAACCAATACCCTTAACTTCAAAATGCCACATGTATAACCTCTGTATACGTTACACAGCAACCTGATTTTGAAAGTAGATCCTATTGTCTGAAGTGAAGATGCTCTTAAATACTCTGAAATAAATGAAGGTTGGTTAGATGAGAATTCTTCTAAGCAGCAGCTTAGAAAATTTCCATCTCTAGTCCTTCTTTCTCACCTTACAAATTGCTCCCTCATATATGCCAAAACCTTCAAAGCCTTTATTTATATGGGTCATTTTTCAGTTTAAGTGGTCAGGTTCATAACATGGCTCCAGAAAAGCTGTCAGCACAACTCTGGGGGAACTCCCAAACTGCCGGATGGGGTGGAAAAGAACTGCCAACACCAGCTGCGAGGCAGTGGATCTTTTTCTTAAACTGATGTTATCTCAAAAGGGAATATTGTATGTTGAAAGTGACAATTAGTTGGTCATAAACTGTTTTGAGCAATGCTTTGTAAATATTGAGCAGATATAAATGTAAATATTGAGTTAGATATTTCTGCTAGGGAGCAGCAATGGCAGGCTGGCCAGGAAAGGGAAGCCAGGAGCTTGAGTATGATAGCCAGGCTGGTAGAGGCAGTGGCCCCACAGTATCCAAGCAAGGTGAAAAGAGCATGTCCCATGATGGAAACCAGCGACAGTCTAGAGTATAGATTGTTGTACAGGTCTGTGGTGATCAGGTGTGTCTGAATTCAAGCCATGAAGTCAAATCATTAAGTCAGGATCAGGTCCCGAGACAGTAACCGGCACTAGCCAGTCTGGTGATTGCAAGGAAAGTTCATGGCATTGAGGCAGGTCCAAAGCCAGGAGTTTGTGTCTGCCTATCGGGGCCAGGTCAGCAGGTTACTTGGCCAAGTGTGGGCATAGCTGCAATGTGACTGCAATGTAGCTCTCACAGCACCAAGCATGAGGCAAGTGAAAGGGGGAGGGCAGCCTCCATGGAGGCTTCTTCAAGCTGTTTCGTCATCACAGCTCATAACAGTGAGCTGACCTTGAACGCAGCTGGTTAAACTCCTAGGAAGGAGGGTGCACTCAGGGCCTTGATAGTTTCAGTCCAAATAGGGTTTTGAATATTTTTTCATAGAAATATATTGCTATTCTGTCTTGGTTGATAAAACGTTATGTTTGAGTCAAGCATCCAATTGCTGTTTCAATTTACCCAAGCTAAGAGCGGGCTGGGTTGTTGTTTTGTTGTGGGTTTTTTTTATTTCATTTCTGCTTTCTCTCTCAAATATTCTATTATGAAAATCAAAATTAGTGGATTAGGTTCCTAAGACCAGCTAAGTTCCAAACAGCCCGAATTCAAAGGGAGCAGTAGTAGTATGATGGTTTGTATGTTCCAGTCCTGACTGATGTAGTATCTAAAGCAAGCAAAACCAGCCTTAGTGCATTTTTTCGGTCTTCTGCCAAGCAGTAACAGCATTTTAGGATTGATCCAGTAACTGAAGTTCTTCAGGATTCAGCAGGATGCCTCAAATACCTCACTTTGTGGATTTATAACCCGATGTGCCCAAAGGCAAGGCGAGTTTCATTTTTTTCAAGTGACCATATCGGGTTTTCTTTAACTGGGACTTCTTTGTGCCATCGTGCTCCTAAGATGACAAGTAACTAGAGGTAGTTATATTTTCCACAGAGCAAAGGGACTCAGTGTTGCAATTCCCCAAACTGAAAATTAGTAAGACAGCTGGGTGATAAGTGATATTTCCTGTTGGTCCAGAGGAAGCTAAGGAAGATGTTAATCTGAGAGGGAATGAGAGTGCCCTTCCTTGTATACGTTATTCACCCTCACAGGGGAAGGTCAGGAGAATTCAGAGATGGGCTTTGAGTTGGGCTATATAAGGAACAGTCCTGTACATACTGATTGAATGGCCTAAAGCCATCTAACACCACTCCAGAGAGAAGCAAACTCCTGTTATTTGATAGGGCAGGGAGGTACTTAACTCTTTCATCCTCAGAGTTGAAAGTAAATAAAGATATGGCTGTTCCTTTAAATGCTTGCTGTGGACAATCTGTTTTATCTTACGTCAGCCTTAATTTTTGACTATTGACTCGTACTTAGGTATTTGTAGCATTTTCTGCCACATAATTATTTTCATTGGGGTTATTAAATAAGAGTCATAGGCTATAGGACTTATTGTAGAAGAGATTTTTTCCTTAAAAAAAAAAAAAATTAAAAATGTTGGCACCATAGTTGAAAAAAAAAATCATTTAGAATGGAATTGGTTTACGATAAAATTAAATATACCAAGATTTTTGTAGCCTATCAGTTTACATGTTTTCTAAATTTTTTTTAAATTGTTGACTAGTATTTATTTTACGTTAAAATCAGTCTAATGTTCTAATTAAATACGCAGTTCTGAATCCACAACAGGAGTAATGTTTTTGGGGTTTTTTCTGTGCTCGATACAGGGTTTATGAAGTCCTTAACTATTCATTTTCCTGACTCTAGTAGGCTTAGGTTTTGTGACTGATAAAATAGGTAACTGCATCATTGTCACTTAACAACCTTGTGTACTTCATGGAACTTCCTAGAAACTACCTAAGATATTTATAAACTGCTTGTTTTGATTTAGTTCTGTAAATGAACATTTCTAAACAAATGGGATTAATATGTCCCCAAAGCATGGAATTAGTATGCAGGGCTGCCATGGTCTGTAACAACAGAGTTTCTGAAGTTTCCCCTCTTCTTGCCCCTCTGGAGACACACATGTTCCTCAGGCAACTGAGCTAGATACACTGTCCTGCTCGGAGAAGCTACTTCCACCTCCTGAGCTGGTACTGCTGTAGGTTACATTGTGGGTCACACAGTTACTGCTTGAGTTGAGAGAGTTTCCTTATGAAGTCTCTGAATTTGACTTTGAATGGAAATCTGTGCTGTGGTAATTGAAGAGTTTGATATTTGGGGCTCTGAACTATGGAAGCTCTGAGGGTCGGGTGGCCTCTAGTGGAGAGACACTGCTGACCGAGGCAACCAGAGCTCAACAGTGGGCATGTGGTAAATAGAAATATCTGAAAGATTTTGGCTAAGAAACACTAAACAAGAGGTGTTTCTCAGTAGCTTTTGTCAGATCTGTTGCATTTCTCTTTCATAATGCAAGTATTTGTTACCTTCACTCCTAATTTGGAAGTTGCTACTTTGACCTTGTCACACGGGAGGTGGATAGCTGTCTTTACCCTTTGGATTCCTACTGAGGAGGAAAACAACTAGCAAGTTAGAAACCACAGAAGCTCTCTTTGATTCCGTCTACACTACCTGTCCTGGGAACACTACACAGTTGGTAGGTTCAGGTGCATACCTGTGTCTCAGTAGTGGGAGGACCCTATATCTACCAATGTACTTCTGTCTCCCAGGCAGCCAGTTTCCATAGAAGGGAAGCTTGATGATAAGCCAGACAAGATCCAGAAAATATTCAAGTAAGTCCCTAACCTGGATTCAGGAAACTTGACACATTTCATCTGTGCGTGTTAGGAAATTAATGGTTATTGGCAAATAACTATTATAATTAGAATGGATTTTTTTTAAAAGTAAAATGGTAGCATCACCAGCAAAGACTTTTCTGCTTGTCCAACCTTTGATTGCTTTATCTGACTCCCTCCAATATGTCACGCTCTGTAGAAGCCACAGCTGCTGCATTTACCTGGCATTCTAGGGGTTCTTGATGTATGTACACTAGATTGCAAGATCACTTGTAATGTAAGGTTTCAGAAACGTGTTGAGAAGAGAATATACTTGTAGAAGGGAAACCTCAAGAAGAGAGACTTATCTAAGAATCCTATTTCTGAACTCTGTATAGCCAGCCATTCGGCATATATTAATTTAAGAATTATAAGTTAGATTTTCATGCCATTTGTGAAGTACTTTTGTTTTAAATTTGTATATTCTAAAAGCTTCAGATATTTAATGGTAAGGTCTGGCTATGTTTTTCTGGATGCTGTTAAGGTCTAGCTGCTCTGATTCATTCTGAATGATGAGAGTCAAACTTAATGTCTTGCTCTCAAGTTTGTTCAGTTGCCTTTTAGGCATCTACTTGACTCTTGAGCCTTATTGACTATTTCTGCTATGGTGTTTGCACTGATCAATTTAAAAGAAAAAAATATATGCAGTTGTGTGTAGGCCAGGTATAAGAATTCAAAATTACTGTGCTGCAGAATGCTAATTCACATGGTAGGTGAAACCAAGCATAAATGAAATAATAAACAGATGTGAGTCACCAAATATAGAATACTTAGTCCTAGCTGCAAAAGGCCACAAGTGAGATGATAGGGTATTAGCAGAAAGATGCAATTTACAGGTCAGAATGTAAAAGTAACCTTTCACTGTGAAATTGAAAATTAACCTTGGGAGTATTGGATCATTTACAGCTTATATGGTACTTTTATCGAAGAAGAAAAATCTTTAAAAAGACTTCCTGTGATTTTTGAGATTTTAAAATGATGCTTTTCAAAGTGTGTTCTTTTCTCTTCTGTAACTGCATCTCGCTGTGTTTTCATTTGGTGGTGCTTACACAGATGGCACTGGTAGGGTTTCCTAGGGGTTCACACAACTTTTTTTGTCCCAATTTTAAATTTTCATAGTAGCTATGGTGACTTACTTGCTTTGGGTGAAATTCTTAGTGAACATTAGTCATCATGTCTGTTGAACTTATCTAGGGATTTTACTACTTGCGTGTTGTTTATAAGACTGCTTGATTTTTTTTTTTTAATCTTACCTGAGATTAGTAGCAGAGGCAGGTTCCATAAAAATCATGTGAACTTCGTTATAATTACCTTTCTAGTCATTTAAACATCTGGTTTCCAATAATGATTAGAATTTGAAAAAATAAAAATAGAATTGAGGAGGAGATATTTTTTTTATCAGAAACTTCCCATTCAGATATGGAATATGGCTTGTATAGAAACTAACAGTAAAGCAGTTTTCCTGAAGCATGAATTTTTTGAAGGAATAAACCACACAGTGGTGGTGATAGAAAAATATCTAGTGTATTATTTAAAGCATAACATAGAAGAAAGTAGAGGCTAGATGACATGCACTTTAAAGCAGCAAAATTTTTAAAAAAGCTAATATCTAATGCATGCATTTAAGATGCCATGTAGTGGTAGCTAATAGTGATTATTGTATAATGCAGCATTTCTGCATTTGTAAAAGGGACTTTCACAAGCGTGTTTGTGCGATGCAGTATTGTAAGCTTGGTTTCCATCTCATTTGATATGGTAAGAACTCAACTGTATTATTGTTGAAACAAAGTAATAAAATTATGCAAGTGAACAAAGTAAGCTAAAAATAAAATCCTTTGCTTATATATTTACTATATATTACAGTGTCTCAACTTGCATGTAATTGTAGATCTAATAAAATGTTTTATATGGAAATACTCCCAAAATCTTTTACTTACATAGCAGTGTCATTGGTACAGAAATTGTATTCTGGTTTTGCATAATTTCTACTGGATGTCCTTTAAGTATCGTTGAGTATATATCTGCATTTTTTATTAGAACTGTTATTTCTGAACAATATATTCTAAATACCTCCTTTGCAGGAATAAGTTCAAATAAGTTTTTATATTCTTCATAAGAATTTTTGTAAGCCTTCTGAAGGAAAATACTCGTTTGATGTATTAAGATTTTGTACTCAGTCTACTGTTGTTCACATTTTTTTTTCCTAGATTCTTGGAAGAGTTTAGACTTTTACCCTAGCAACAGTTGTTTGGCTTTAGCCTAGTTTATATAACAGTATAATAGACCTTTCACACTTCAACATGTCTCTTTTTTCCTTTTTTTTATTTCTTTAGGTAGCTCTGGTGCAGTGGACAGAGAGTGTTGGTCTCACTTTGGTTAACAGGGATTTGACCTCAATGCAGCTGAAGACCCCTGGTGGACACATTCTGACGTACTATATTCTACAGATCTTTCCCTTCACTTCCGAGAGCAAGCGCATGGGGATCATAGTTAGGGTAATTTTGGGGGTGTTCTGGGTGTTGGGTTTTATTTCTCAAAAAATGTTTTTACTTGATGTTCATTTTTATAAAATTTAATAGAAACTTGATCCTTCAGGGAATGCATTTCACAAGATTTTCAAGTGGAAAGTATACCTTTTACACAGGTACACATGAAATGCTAGGCAAGCAATTGTAGAAAAATCAGGCTAACCTAAATGCTGCAGAGAGCTTTGTAAAGGACAGACTGTTCTCTTACATGGGAATGTGTTAATTTCACTACTTCATGCTTAGCCTCTGATGCTGCAAGTTGCCTTTAAGCCTTTGTTTTTAATTTTCTACGCATTTCTTTCATACAAAATATGTTGCTTCTTCAAGGGATAAATTGATGGATGAAATTTCTTACAATAGTAGGTAGCATCTTTCTATACTACTAGCGCTGCTGGTTTTCCAGACCCATATTGATATCTGAACTGGTGTGCATGCGCAGCACACAGGGTCTAAGATTTACGACATATGTGCTTAGTTGTCTCCTAGATGCCCAGCTGGGAGCATAGTGATGATCATTAAAACCTCAGATGAAAGGAAGCCACAACACCATGCTAAAAGGAAGGTTTAAACCTCTGTGAATGTTAAGCCATCCACGCTACATACTTTTACCTTCTCCCTACCTAAAATCAGACACTGTAGCAGAACAGCACCAGACAACATTGTTAGATGGTTAGATCAGTGCCAAGTCCCAGTTAAATAAGTGTCAAACTCATCCCATTTTTTATTTGCCCGTGATGACAAGCCAGGCATGCCACCAGCTGTAGGCAAGGATACTTCAGGCAGAATATGTGCATTCTCAGGTCGGGAGAGACCTTGGCAAGTCTGTATTTCATTAGGTGAGGTTGGCACTGGGAGCCTGTTTAACAGTGACGTGTTCAGAGGTATTCTAAGCAGCTTGCAGATCAGACGAATCCAGTCCTTCTGCGACAGACCATACCTCAGAAACTCCTGATTTGGATTATATTTGCCTGCATGTGAATTCTCTGAATATGCAATGAATGTTTCATCGTTAAAACATCTGTAACAAGCATTTACACCAAGTTATTTGTAAATTTTTAGTTGCTTAAGTATTTCAGATACAGAGCAAACTTTCTGTTGTGGGTTAGATAGTATATGCCACCAAAGAAACAAAATAGTAGTTAGAGGGGGCATAACAGTGATATTTTAAAATTTAGATGGGCAGTTTAGGGATGCTGAGAATCTGTTACTCACATTGACTTCAGTTAGAACTGATCCTCTTATATGAGAAAGTAGGGAATATGCATCTCAATGGAATCAGAGATGTTGTCAGAAGTAGTAACATCAAGTAATAAAACTTACCCCCCTCTTGGCAGGATACTTCATCTTTTATAAATTATAATCCATTGACTGCTTCAAAAGACAATTAGGTTATTGGTAGGTAATTGTTTTGACTCTATAAACAGATTTCCACCACCACCACCCCCTATTTCTTTTGTAAAATTTTAGGACGAATCTTCAGGAGAAATTACATTTTACATGAAGGGTGCAGATGTTGCAATGTCCACTATTGTACAGTACAATGATTGGTTAGAAGAAGAGGTAAGAAACAAAATAAAAATTTATAAAAATTAAGATTTTGTTAAAAACTAAAAATTTAAAATCAAAATATCAGGTATTATTGGAATAGGTTTAAAGGAGAACCTGAGCCAATACAGTAATGGGTTTTGAAGTTCAGTTACATATGTCCTGAATGGGTTTTAAGGGATTAGAATTATTTCCAATTCTTGAATAACCCACGGGTAAAGCAAAGCTGGTAGTCGTAGCAGAACACGTTCCTACTTAAAACAAGGAAATTTGTTTTTCATTGACTGACCTTTCACATAAGACCTAATTACTTCTGAGAAGTATTCTGCTATAAACCTATTTATCCTGAAATGCCCTTGTTTTATCAAATTCTACAGTGAGGTATGATTATGAATTACGAAGTTTAATAAGGGTTGCAGCCAAACTGAAATAGTTTTTTGCCACATTTATTAAATTTAATATAAAATAACTAGTGACTGGATTTCAAAACTGATTAATATTTTTCGCTGTGTGGCTCTAGTAGGTACCAGCACTCATCTTATTTTGACCCTACATACAGACAATATGTTAATACAATGATTATACCATGTATGTTCATAATGGTATTGGCAATATGAATCAATATCTGCTGCAGGGCAGTTTGATTTATTCAGGGACATGAATAAATTAAACTCCCTCAAGACCTAGCAAAATGTCATAAAAATTACTTTTGGCGATAATGATGCACAATTAATTGTAAAATACTTGTTTAATTTATTTAGCTTTATGAGGTCAAATCAATAAGTGTTTTGCACCGGGCAGCCTTGTTTTTCATTAAGACACGCTATTCCCTGGCTATTTTTAATGTGTAGATATTTTTCTGATAAGAGGTATGTTCAGTGGAAAAAGAAAATGTAGCTCTGTTATGTGCCTCAAAATAAGTTTTAATTTATTTTAAAGCTTCAATCTAAAAGATTTTCTTTAAGCTAGGAGAGGAAATCTAATTGCCTTACCAATAGCATGCCATTTCATTTGGGGGACCTGAAGTATAATTGCTTTTTATTCTGTTTGTGGCTTCTCCAAAATAATCTAAGAGTCTAAAGAAACACCAAAAGTTATGGTACAGATATCCTCTGTTACCATATAGTATAAAATGTGTACATACAGTTGAATATTTGCATAACTGTTCTGTGGTTTGGTCCATTTAGTGTGGTAACATGGCACGAGAAGGACTGCGTACGCTGGTTGTTGCCAAAAAATCACTGACTGAAGAACAGTATCAAGATTTTGAGGTATGAAGGGACAGAGTGATTTTGTGCTTCACCGTATTTAGTTACTTCAAGGAGAACATTCGTCTCTTATTCTATTAAGGTGGCAAAAAAGATGATTCATATTTAAGTTATCAATAGTTAATGTATGGCACACAATCTATTAGATTTGTCATTTGTTAGTGATTGTTCTGCAGTCATACATAGAATACTGTTTTGCTTTATTATGTGACTGGGCAGTGTTTTCCCAGAAGCTGGCGTAATGTTAATTCTGTAGCTTCAGCATGACCTAAAAAAATCTACTTGTTCTCAAAGATAAGGGCAGTTCCTGCTTAGATGCTGTGATGCCTAATTCTTAATAGTTCCTTAGAAGGCATTCTCTTGAGGTGATCTGTCAGAAAAAACATTGGGTGTAAAGTAAAATTCGCTCTTTTAATCTTGTTCTTCATTAAAGATATTTAAAGACAAACATTTAGCGTAATGAATCCATATTATCACTGATTGGTAGACCGCATGTATACTTTGAGTCATAGCAAACTCTAAGTGGTTTTGTGTTTGTGCAAACAGAGTCGCTATAACCAAGCAAAGTTAAGCATACATGATAGAAACCTGAAGGTTGCTGCTGTTGTAGAGAGTTTGGAGCGAGAAATGGAATTGCTGTGTCTCACTGGAGTAGAAGATCAGCTGCAAGCAGATGTTAGACCAACTCTAGAGATGCTAAGAAATGCTGGAATAAAGGTACTAAACGCATACTGCTGACATAACAGGTTATCATTTATTAACTTTTTTTAACAAAACATGAATTATATTTGTCTATATTCAGGTTCATTCAAAGTAAGAAATATGCCAAGTCCTAAGCACATTCTAGGCATGAGCTAGCAGAAACAAACAAGACATTATGTGCAAAGTTCCCTTGTCCACCACAGGTTTCATTGATCTTAAGCTTGCTTCTGTAGGAAAACTTCCAATGGATAAATGTATGTGACTCCCAGTCATTTATCCCCTGACTGTCTACAATAAGCTGTCCTAGCTGACACTAAATGAGTTT
>WAAD01008310.1:13683-30656 GCA_013389945.1 Fregata magnificens
ACCGCCGCCCGGGGGTGGCTCTTCCCCCGCCTTTCCCTCTCGTTGGACCTCCCAGCCATTTTATGTCCGAGTTGGAAGTGGCACGCCCGGGAACCCCGCGGCGCTCGCCGGCCGGCCCCTCGGCAGCGCCGGGGGAGAGGCGCCAGGCCTTCTCTTCCCCGGCGTTTGCGTGGGATTGCTGTGATGACTCCTGCTCGGGTCTCAGCGGCGCAGGAAAATGAAAAACCGGCTTAACTGTCGTGACCTAAATGCACGCGCGTAGTCTGGTGACCCACTGAGCGTCAGGTGCCTTTCCCCGCTCTCTTTGCTTGCGCTATCGCAAATCCTTAAAGGTGAGATTGAGTAGCTATTGCTACTTCAGGGCGTGAACACCTAATTTCTCTCTGATACCGAATTGTTACTGTTTTCTAAACCCTCGGGAACCGCATTTTGCTCAGGCTGGTGGTTTGGAGCTTTGTCACTTTTAGTATCTGTTCCGCTCACAAGACCAAAGCGGTCCTGGTGGGCACAGTGACTATCACATGCACGTCTGGTAAGCTCCGAGTCTTTTTTCCTGTTCGGCGTGAGTTGACTAGTCTTGTGATCAGATAATATACAGGATTGAATTGGAACCTGGGCTTTCACCGCTGAAACCATTAAGAACGGTAAGGGAGAGGGGTGGGAAATATCTCGATCCACAAAGTGCCATAGTGCCAAGTATGAAAGATCACAATCACGGAGCCATTACGATTTCAAAAACTGCCTGCGTGGGCCATGGCTGTATGCGTGGCCAAAGTTGCAAGACCGTGGTGAAAAACGGAGTAACATCAAAATGGCTTTAGGATAGTTGTGTCTTAAGGAGATTCCTTTGAAAATGGTAGGACACGGTACTGGTGCTGCATTCATATCAGAAGCGTTGGTGAATTTCAGGAGGCTGTAAAGTCTATATGCTGTACTTGCTAGTTACTTTTTGTAGCACTTATTCACCATGTGAATTGAATATCTCCTTTAATTTGAAAGAAAACAAGTATGTTTTCCATTTTTAAAATGAGTGGCAGTTCCCGGGTAACTCTATTATTTTTGCCTTGTACTTAAAATCTTACCAAGTACTCTGTATCAGAGACCAATGCCGTTAGTTCTAGTTTTAAGGTTATTGGATTCGTCAAGGATCTCCATGAAGGCAGATTCCTTGCACAGTGTCCCCCCCATTAAAATCAGTAAGACTGCTCCATCTGGAGTATTTTGTGAGGTTAGGGCTTACATTTGTTTTCTTCTTCCTATTCCTTAGGTAAGATATTCCACACTCAGTTTTCCATTTGAATAACATTTAAACCTGTTATCATTAAAATATTATTGTAGGTACTCATCGCTCCTTTTACCCCCTATTTTCCCCCATTCCTTTCCTATCTGATTAGTTTTTGGCAAACTTAAGGTTAGTAGTTATTTGAAGCATTTTGCATGTGGAGTTTTTTTTGCCTGTTAATATTGCATTAAGCTTCTTCCTTATGACTTTTAAAGGTGCTGCAATGCTTTTTCTTTCTTTCCAGTAATCTTTTGATGACCTGCAGGAGCATACTTACTGGGTCTTAGAAGCTCTGCTATAAGCTTTTTAATAGACTTTCTGTTGAGTGGTAATCTCCATTTGGAGATATGGGATTGGACCTAAGTAAAAGGGAAGACTTAATCTTTTGGTAGACTCTGTATTGAGCATATGCTGCTGATCACTGTTAGAGGCAAAGTGGCAGGATCATTTTCTGTTCTTATGGCAAGCCTATATTTTTAAGGATTTTAGTTGGTTTTATTCCCTCTTTGTGTTTTCATTAGTGAGGTCTCTCCACATTCAGTGTATCTTGCTGCGTATAGCTCTCTTAAGCAGCACTGTGAGACCAATAATAACCTGTATCCCTGGACCTTGAATTGTTATGAGTGTCTTGAAAGCCTGAGTGTCTTCACGCACCCTCCTCACCCAAAGCAATAGCAGAATCACCAAAAATCTCTTTAGTAGATAATAACTCCTCAGATTAAGTTAAATTGTCAACTTTTTTTCAAATACGTCATTAGGAAGCTTTATATTTTTCTAGTCTTCCAGGAGAAGATCTGTTGCAAAAGGCCATCTACCAGGCTTGAGATTTGCCTGTAACGAGTACTGCGTGTGCTTGTTCTGTTGCCCCCCTCCCCTTTAATGGGAGCTAAAACTTGACCCAATGTCAGTGCTGCTTCCTCTCGGTGGCTCTGAAGAGAACAGCAAGCTACAAGGTCCACGCTGCTTACCAGGATGAACTGGCACAACCTCAAGGAGAAAAAGAGACATGGTGCCTATAGCTGAATGTGGAGCCACAGGAAATGGTTTCTTGGGTGCATGAGCATTAACATCTTAATTTGGATCAGGAGTGCTCTTTTAAAGAAAACCTCTCAATTGTCTCCACTTATTGCACTTTGGCTCACGTAGCCAAGTGGCTTCAGTGTATAAATTGGATTCCTGATTGAATTGAGTTCCAAATTCCACTGAATGAAATTAGAAAGTGTGCTCCAACCACTAATGGGCGTTCAGTCCCTGGGACCAGACTACAGCTCATCAAAAGTAAAACCCCAGAACATGTATAGTGTGGGTGTTAGGTCCCTAGCACCAATTAATTCACTCTGTGGATCTAGTCCTGTTGGGCTGTGCTACATGTTCATGTAAACACAGCCCTTACTTGCTGGGTGAGGAGAAAGTAAACGTGAGGTGTAGATGTTAATATAGAACCATTAGGATAGTAGGACTTTCTACTGGCCTGCGCCTACCTTCAAAATAACGGACGTATGAAGTGGTAGAAGGGTAGTAGTTAGAATTGTGGAATATCTTAATTCTTTTTTAAAAAGAGAAATTATAAATCAGCTGGAGAACAGATGGGTATTAGTGACATGAAATTGTATTTGTTCTAAGCAGTTTTGTACACAGATATTCAGCTTCTGGTTTCTATTAACTACTCCTTTTTGCTTGCCTTAACTAAAAATAACTGTATGTGTGTTTGTCTATATATGTGTATAATGCATACATAAAAATACACATCTATACACACGCACCCCTTTCGACAGAGACATTTGAGTGACTGTAGTTCAATATGTTTCTTTTTAGCCTCTAACACTCTGAGGAAATCCTAATTACTTTGTGTGTGAGAAATGTGTATTTATGTGGCTAAATTCTCCTAATATTTCTTATTTGCTTATCAAACGTTACTTTCCTTACAGGATTGATTTAGAGCATTTTGTACAGACTTTTGGAGTGCTACGAGGGTCATGTGCTCAGCAGAATGATAGCTATTACTGCAAAAACAAAGCATCCTGCTCCCCATAAATTTTACATTTTAGGGGTTAAGTATTTTATAAGTGCGTAGTGTCTCAAGACTAGAATGTCTCAAGTGCTAAGCATATATTTGAGTAAGGTATTGGGGGATGGCTTCAAGGAAATGGTTATGGGTTGCAGATAGTTTGATTGTACTTAAATTTTTAGTAGTTCCCCTGTAACTGTGTTTACCTGATTCTAGAATGAGATTTCACATCAGTGCTTTTCTGTACTTTTCAACATGAAAGACTGACGTTATCCTTAAACTGAGGACTAAGGTTTCACACTAGTTTCGGTCTTTGTTAGGGTTTTTTTTTTATGAAGTGCCTATATCCAGGGATGTAAGAATGAAAAGAAATGCCTTGGAGTTTTTGGAAGACCGTGCTTTCACTGCTGAATGTGTAATTTCTCCATTGCAACCTCTGATGAAATTTCTTTGATATTGGTATGTTTAGTGAAGGAATGTTATAAAACAGGGAATAATTTCATTTTGTGTGGATTCTATAAAAAAAAAAAGATTGTGTTATTTCAGCTGTGTCTGAAACTTGGAAACGGGCTGTTTCTTCAGCTTTAAGTATCAGCTGCTCCTTCTGGTGTCTATAATGGAGCGGATGTCATGTTGTAACTGCAGGATATCTATCTGGTAACAGTTTGTTAGCTTTGGTATATGAGATCATTTGTTTGGCAGCTGATACTAGTAATTCCTTTGGTCATAGCGCTGAAATGCTGGGTGAGATCCTACTCGCTAAGCATTATTTCACAGCATTTATTACCAGCCTGGCAATGTTCCACCTTCTGAAAAAGGAAAGAAAATGGTAGTGAGCTTTGAGTCTGCTTGCGTGTCAGTTTGTTATATCTTTGTTAAAATGAAACACTCCTCACTAAATTCTTGTAGCCTAATTGGGTTTCTCCTGAGCTTCTTTCAGCTTTGTAGACATCCACACAGCAATAATGCTACTGAGCACCCATGTACAGACTTTATACCTGGAAATATCATTAAACACCTGGTTGTAAACCCTTCAAAAAGCATCTGAAAGAAAATCACTCTTTTATATGCTGTAGGAAGGGCGATGCAGCCCAGGGCCAGATCTGAGCATGGGGGCAGGGAAGGTTAAACAGCAAGTCTAAGCCACATACCTCTTCACTGACAGCTGAAGGTGAGCCTTGAGGTGCAGTGTTATGCTTCTGCTCTGGCATTAGCCTTTCCTCAGTAACGAGAGCTAAAGAGTAAGTTCTGCAGAAAGAGATTCATTACAGTCTCACTCAAGAAAACAGCTTAGAGAGGAAGTGATTGGAAGTATGGTCTTTTGACATGGAAACAACACTTCCAGCCTGGGGCTGTTCTGGAGGAAAACAAACAAACCCCAAGTCCTCTGGCTTTTGAGCTTTGCAGGAACCGCGGCCATTGTCCCTCTTAAGTTGTTTTGATTTCCCCTCCCCTACGCACTTCTGCGACTGAACAACCTCTTGATTTCCTCTAGTTTTGCTCTGAGACTAACTCTCATTCTCTCTTAAAGTTGCAAGAAGACAACCCGTTCTTATTTCTTTTTTTCTTTTTTTTTTTTTTTGCCACAGATGGCTAAAAAACTGTGTGGAAATGCATAAGCTACTGGTGTTCTGAGAGGGATGGATGTATCTTGGTTATTTAATTTAATTCTATGAAAAGATGCATTCTTGCCTGACTGATCAAATTGATTTTGCCAGTGAGTTGTTATTTCTGATTTACAAGTAACTTATCCATGTGCCATAACCAGCTAGTAGTGCGTTGCCCGCACACCTGACTTCAATTGACGCACAGTTGGATAGTAGGTGCTTGTTTCCTTATTCTTAGGGTACTTTTCCTGTTTACATGTCCAAAACTGGGTAGGTGAGTACTCTGCCACATACTGTTCTCAGTAGAAAGTGATTTGAGGAATAGTAGCAACAGAAAGCCTTGGAGCTACCTTCCGGTGTTGTTAGCACAACTTAAAGCAGAATACACCACAATCTAAAGCAGTGATGCTAATGCTGTAGGAGAATACTTGTCTGACGTAAATGTGAGAAGATAGAGCTGCTTGGGGCTGAAAAATGTGGACATTTATTCATAAAAGCTGAACTCATAGAGAAACTTCTTACGAGCTGATGCAGAGCTTTATTGCCAGTGGAGACTGGCTTCATGTAAACTTCGTGCCTTTTCTTATGTAAACTTAGTTGAAGTAGCAGAATAGCTTTATTAAACCTCGAGAGGAAAGGAAGATGGAAGAGGGTTGACAAAAATGTTGTCATTAGTCATCACGTCATCCCACTTTGACATTGTGGGCTGTAGGTGTTCCAGTGCATGGTGGTGGCCTTTTACTGTAGCTGTGGTCTGAACAGCAGACCGAAAGCCCAGAGAGAGTAGATGTGACAAAATAGCTGGGTCAGAGGGGCCAGAAAATGGAGTAATTGTTTTCATAAAAGCAGTTTATTTCTTGTTCTAGCATTTCAGTAATATTGGAGCTGCTGAGGACTTCTTTTGTGAAGAGAATTCTTTGGATTAATACTGACTATGTGTACTACAAACCTGGGTAATATACCTGTTCCTTTAGGTATTCCTTCTGACACTAACAATCATGTGTTTTCATCTGTAATCTACTTTGCACCTTATTGATGTTCAGGGATGGCTTTGGAAGAGAAGACTCAGTTTTAGAGCCATGTGTTGTGTTTTATATTTGTCAACAGTTGTTTCTACTAAGTACACCCTTGATTAAGAGCACGCCGTCGTCTTGCATGCCACTTAGACAAAGAGTTGTAAGAAGAATGCTCTCACGCTATCCTAATTATCAGCATTTGCTGTGTGAAGGTTTCCATGGGTACACTTGTTAGGCAAAAGATGAGGAATGCAATTCTGTAGGATGGTGGTTAACAGGCTTGCTAGAGAGAAAAACTGAGAAGAGGAGGACTTTGAATTGGGTACTTATTGTGTGAAGACAGCAAATGTGTCTGCACCTTTGCATGCACTTCCTGTGATAGTGTCAGATTACTACTGATCTAACAGGCATGGATGTGGTTCTTCACCTTTGCCTGTCATGAATCATCTCCTGTGTGTGCTCTGCCTCCGCTTCTTGATCTTCAGGCTCAGGTTCTTCTCCATTCTGCTTTCTCGTTATCTTAACAGTGCTCGCTGCCTTTCTTGTCTCACTCCATTTGCCCTATTTGTATGCATTTGTCACTCGAATACTGTAGCAATGTCATGTTTTTATATACAAGATTGAGGTCACAAGACAAACTTCAGCACAGGCTGCAGGGCAAAGCATTCTTCTGAGGCACCAAGAGGACTAGCTTAGGAGTTTCAGTTATAGTGCCTGTGCCTTCCTCACTTCAGTTAGGGCAAGTATGGGTGCTTTTACATGACCAACAGCCAAAATATCACTGTTTTGTGAGTCAGCACGCTTCCTGGATATTGGTGAGATTCTTAGAATTGTACTGATAAATGGGCATGAGGGTTTTACATCACACTTGCTGCTGTTAAAACTGACTCATGATTTTCTTTCCATAGACTGTGCTGAAGTGAAACTTGAGCTGTGTGTGATGTAATTGCTGAATCAGTATGGAGCTTTCTCTGCAGTGTGTTCTCACCTTGATGCAATACACTTCAACTTTTCTCCTCCAAGGTGCTCAGTGGAGTTTAAGATGCGCTAATGAAATCAGCTGTATTAAGTAAACAATCTGACAACATTTATTTACTTTTCTAATACAGGTGCTAACAGGCTGAATTTGGTATGAGCACTTGCAAATTAGAAATCTGAACACTTTACTGTAGTATAGTACTTTATATTTTATAATGAAGTCAGGAAGTTTCTTATATAATAACTCTTAGCTTTTATTGTCCTTAAGTTTACTGACTTTTATGAAAGAAAACTGGCTGGAATGCACTCGGTGCGCTGGATTCTGTGCAGAGTGTTTGTACTGAATTCTGAATCCGGATATTATCCAACACCTGAAATTGCTCAACTTCTGGACCTGGGTATGTGAATGCACAGCTTCAGGGGTACAAATCTCAGTAGGGTGCATTAAGTGATGTTTTTGAAGGAAACATCAGAGAGGATGATCTACAAACTGTTGAATACATAGTTCTAAGCAGGTTATTCTTAATTTGTTATTCTTTCACTGAATGTGGATCATTTTACATAATTTAATATAATGTTGTAATGTTAAAGCCCTCTCTGGTCTGGAAAAGTTTTGTTGTTTGTTTTTTTTTTTTTTTTAAACCTGCAACTCAAAGGAATTAGCTTATGCTAAGAAAAAATTTTGTGTCTATCTTCTCTGTTTCTATGTGTGGACACATGAACTCCTCTAACTATTGCTGAACCATTGAGTGCTTGTGTCCATCATCTTTCCTTGCCTTTCTTTTCACGTTCCCACAAAATTACCTTCTAAAATCTTCATGTTTTAACACTCTACTCTCTAATTTGCACTCTAAAATAAGTTGTGCTTTTCAAGAAAAACTTACTCTAGGAAAGGTCGTGGGCCTTTTGTTTCTGAAGTCCTGGCTTGTTTAACATGACTGGGTTAACAAGCTGGGCAGAGACCTGTTAAGCTGCTGGAAAGGAGGGTTGGTGACCCGTGATGCAGGCACAAGGAGGGAGTGAGATAGGTGTAGAAACCACTTTGCACAGCTGTACAGCAGCAGTGTTAGTCTGTGTGTGTTAAGGCTCTGGTCCTGGCAAATGGCTGCAGTGGTGCAAGATGCTATTGCCTTCTTCCATGCTGTGCTGAAATTGATTATTTGCTGGACATTCATCACTTCCGTGGCAATATTGATAGAATAGAGAGTGGTGGAGTTCTCAGTCATGTCTGTGCAAAGGTCAGGGATAAAACCATCTCTTGCAGTAGCTCGTGTTAAGCTCTCAGACTTCATGTAGAAATGGTTATGGAGGGCCCATATGTTCTAGTCCACAGATGCATTAAGAGGGCTGGAATAAAGAGCTGGGAATTGGTAACTGCTTCAGTTCACTTGGCAGACAACTGTGGTGACATGCATCTGAGCTCGTACTTGATCTTGGCTTTTAGCCTGGAGGAAGGTTGCTCTCACATGGTAGCCAGGAGTGCCAACCTCTGCTTTACCAGCTGTTAAAAGAGTTTCTAAATAACATCAAGTTAGAGTTGGAAAAATTAACCCTCTCTGTTTATAAAGATATTGATGACATCTGACTGTGGATATACAGCATGCTTACTAAGCACTAAGACCATTTCACATATGATTCCAAGTTCTAGAGTGAGTGAGTAGCACCTGATGACTTCAGTATTTGGGACATGCGAGGATGTAAGTCAGTCATCCACTGTGGACTAGATCAGAGTACAGTTTAGTTTAGAAACAATTCAGGTACTAAATGTTTTGTGTTCAGAAGTTCCTGTATGCAGTCTTACAGACAGGAATATGTTTGGGAACGCTTTTGAATGGAACTAGGAAAATAATGCGTGTTTGAAAACTAGCTTTTAATGTTTGTCACTTTATGGTGGGACTTGCTGACTGTAAAATGCCTATGTATAGCTGGACTGGATAGTGACTCCAGGGGTGGGTATGCAATGGAGAGGAAAATGAGAACAGAACACTGTATTTTGTAGTGGACATGGGTTTTTCAAAAGAATCAGACAACTCAATGAACCTGTGTATACATTGACACTACATCTGCCTCATTTCTTTGTTTTTAAGCAAAAAACACCTTGGTGGAGTGTCAAAGATGACTTGAACCTCTGAATTAAACTGTGTTTACTGCTTAAAGGAATAATTGTATATTTGTATTGAAACGTGGTGTTGTCATGTGAACTAGAAATCTGATTGAAACAGTGGCTTTTCATTTGCATTACTGAAGCACTAAAAGTTGGCTAGAGTATAGACTTCATTAGAGTTGTATCCTTGGGCCCTGTTTTGACTAGAAAAGAAAGTGAGAGTTTTGTTTGTTTCTTCATGAAGTTGTCCTGAATCTGTAATCGTTAAGAAGGCTCCTAATGAGTCTGCTTTGGTAGACTTCATCTTGGAAGAAAGTCAGGTCCATGAAACTTTCTTATACAAAGTTTTACTGGGGAACACTGAAGGAGCTTGACTACTTCTTACCTGCTCACGAGGAGAAAGCTTTCTAATTTGTCTAAATAAGTAATTACTACATAAGCTTGCTGACTGACATTTTAGAAATTATGGTTTGTTTTTATCACTGGCTCTTCAATGTGTGAAGCATTTTCCTATTGCATGACAAGGTTGCACTTTGCTCTTTTTTGTGATTTTCCCCCCCCCACCCAGGTATTTTGTTATTGACAGACTACTGCCTGCCAGCCAAATGCTAGCATGTTACTGGGTGTGGTCAACTGTAATTATGTGTCAACCTGGCTGTATAAACTTTTAAGTCTAATATAATACCAGTATTTTTGAGAAAATGTTTAGGATCCTGTGTAAGTAGTTAGAGCAGTTGGCCTGCTTTAAGCAAGAGGCCATTTCGTAACTTAATGACTACTTACACATTCAAAGTCCTACGCAATTGGTGGTAAACAGAACGTAACTCCCTTGCATAGTGGCAGTAAGTTCAGGTTTGCCGTGCCAGTCAGCTGCAGGACTGTGGTTTGTGTGGTTTTGTGTGTAGTCTTTTTTCATTGAGAAGGTATTATGGTATGAATGATTTAACTACCCTGATCTTCTGTATGGGGTCCTAAGATATGGCTCCTCCTTCCCTTTCCAGTGAAACTTGAAAATAAATATATGTAAGCCTTCAAGATTTAGTGCTAGTTACTGGAAAGCTACCTTCAACACTGTCTATAAGAGAGGGTTAAGGAAAGTGTTTTGGATGGAATAGACAAGTTATCATAACAAGAGGAGCAAAACACATTTTTGGCTACAACTGGTGAAAAATGCCAGAGCTGACGTTATATCCGTCTGTGTTATCACTCCATTCAATCTAAGTCAGGATTTCCTGGCATTCATCTAGACAGAGGCGATGGACTTTGCTGTTCATGCTGTAGCAACTTTTGGGTGATGAAGCACGGCTTCTTGTGTATGTGTTCTTTCCCATATCCTTGCCAGTTGGGTAAATCAGTACATTTTCATAAATATTCAACATACTTAGTTTTTCTTCATTCCTTTCCTGGTTATTGCAGACTAACTTTTCAGTTACAATCTCTATTTTAAAAGAATCAAAAACCATCTTGCTCTTACAACAGTTTAACATAACCAATTACTAGAGGGCTCACCAATATTATGTTAGCTGATCAAAAAAACTGGGTGGCTTCAGCTCTCAGCACTGCTAGAGAGCCACATCTGATATCTTTGATTTCATATATTATGAATTTGGGAGGATGCACCTAGAACCAGGTAACTTTTTTTTTATGTGAAATCATACTGCTGAACATGCACTTTTGGGTTAGTTGAAACCGACCCCTTCTGCATAGTTTTCCCTTGGAAGAAGGGCATGGGGTCCCTGGGTAGCACTCGCCTCTAGCCCTGCTTGAGAGCATTCTCTTGTGCAGTGGGAGTGTGTGTTCAGAAGAGGGGTGAGGAAGGGATTTGCAATGCTTTCCATGCCCCTGAAGAGAGTACCCTAAACTTACTTGGCTGTAAAGTTTGCAAGAGAATGCCACATCCTCTGAAGTTTACAAAGCCTTCTTGCAAATGTATTTTTTTTTTTTTGCAAATCTTGCAAATGCTTTTCATAGCAGAAGTGGAGGAAACTTGAAATGAAATTGTTTCTTTTAATATGCGGGTGTGTTTAGTTACTTTGAGTGAAAGTGTGCATTTTAGCAAAAGGAGTGTTTTTCAGCTAACTAGAAAAAATTGGGGGGTGGGGAGGAGGTGTTGAACACCAGTGTTGTTCATATCTCTGTATAAGTTGGCATTAAGATGTATTTACTTATGTCTAATAAATAATATTGTTTCTTAGTCATTTTTTTATTTTCATATTCTAAAACTGCTCCTTTGAACAGAGGCTTGAAAGCTGCGTGCAGACTTTTTCTTATGAAATGAAAAAATTTTTAAAAAGTGCTTTACAGAAGAGGGAGAAGGAACAGGAAAGAGCAGGCAACCAAACCCATGCCTCAGGATACCGCCCCTAAGGTGTGGTGATGTATGTGCTGGCCTGCTCATTTATGTAGGAGTTACTAAGGTCTGACATCCATCAGTACTTTCATGCAGCGTTGAAATGCAACAAGAGCTGGTACAGTGTTGTAAACACCAGATTCTGCCTTGCATTATTGCTCTAAATTCTCCTTCATATGTGCAATGTGTAGTTCTTCCTTCTCTTGAGGAGAAGGTGGGGAAAGGCAGAGGCAGTAAAGCTGGTAGGATAAGAGATTTCTATTCATCTCATTTTCTGGCAGAGGCAGTTCTCAGACGTGCCTTGGCAGTGTCTGTATTTAGTAGCTGTGTTCCTGGACACTGGCCCAGTCACATGGCGCTGCTGGAACAAGTGACATGGGAATGATGCATTAGCTGGGACCCGGTGCTGCGTGATGGAGGAGGTGGGGCAGCCCTGCCGGCTGGGCGGCCTGCACCCTGGTGCTCAGCAGAGACGCTGGACCGAGCATTGCTTGCTTCTGTCCAGCTGCTGCCGTTTGGCTCAACCTCTTTGACTCCAGTGAAAGCTGGAAGTTGGTTACTGGAGGTGCCTTTAAAAACATGAATGGGGGAAAAAAAAGCAAAACAAACCCCAAATGCTAAAGAGTGTTAAACTAACAAGTAAAACTTCAGTTCTTTGAAATGATAAAGATTATTACTATGAAACAACTTCCGCAAAATATTTGACTTAATTTATATCACTGAGCTCTCCTAGCTGTTAGAAGCTATGGGGGTTAGAGGGGAAAGTGGGATGGAAGGGGGAAAGTTGATTAAGTCTAAGCAAGGCTTTCTGAACCAGGCAAAGGACTAGGTGATGGATCTAGGGTGCTAACCTTATTGCATGCTTTACCTCTTTGTTTAAAGTCCTAGTTTAACAAAAATAAATACGCTTTTCTTAATGGTAAAACACAATTAAGTATATGCACTTTTTCGTGCAATTACAAGTCTTGAGCTCTTCTCTTTGCTAATGAGGAATTCCACTTCTGGGGCTACCAATTGAGAGCACTGTCTCTGTGCTGTTTATGGTACTACTTCAAACACATTGTTCTTGTTGAGTTTTTTGTTTGGTTAGGTTTTTTTGTTTTGGTGGGGTTTTTTGGTGGTGTGGGGTTTTTTTTTATTTTACATTATCACTGAGACACTATGAAACCTAGCTCCCAAACTTCTGACTTGTAGATAAGCCAATGAACAATGAATCCAAAGCTTATGAAAGTTGGCTGAGTTGTGAAACACTGGTTTAAGAGGCTGTTCTTGATGTTTGTGGAAAGCTGATGTGTGCAATTTATGGTGATTTTAACTTGTATAGATCTGTTTGTTAGCCTCTATCAGGTATGTGTGGGTTTTGTGGTCATTTTTTGTGTGTGCATGTGGTGGTATTGCTTTCTAGCAACAAAGATGATGAAAAATGCTTCCAACCTTGCAAAAATCCAGTATATTTTCCTCCCCTAAGGAGGGAGTCTGTGGAATTCTAACTTTTCAGTGAACAAATATATCCAATGTTGTTTTGCTTTTCATACAGTAACATATAGAATTATCTGTTTAAAAAAAAAAGTAACCTTTCTGTACAGTGATCTGTTATCGAGAACTTTTATTTTTCTCCACCAGAACTCTTTCTACAGGAAAACCTAAACCGAGAGGGAGAGAGAGAAGTGCTGCAAATAACATGTTCCTTCACTTGCTGCATGACTAATCTGCAATGTATCCTGCCTAACTTGTGCGAAACTAGTAACTATGTATCATGCTTGAACAAGGTGGTTCATCTGAGGTTAATAGTGCTTTACCATATTAGGACTACTTTAAATCATTGTGGAAAAAGAATGTTGTGTGGCATCAGCACAACTGTTCCATACCCGAGGTTTTAAAGACGACGAGCAATGCAGGTTAAATACTTCAAGTTGGGAGGGAGGAAGGGAACCCACATCTTCTACATAAGCTATTCAACAGACTAAAAGAGGGAAATTCATTATTAAGCAATCCAAAATAGATTCCGCTTCACCTTTAAACATGTGTTTTGGCACTCATCCTGAGTGTCTGGGTTGTAGGCATTTTTTGTGTATCAATTTTGCTAAGTGTATGTTTTGCAAAAACAAATGCTCACTGAAACAGCAGGTATGATTCAAACTTTCTGTTTTCCTACACTTCTCTGGCCTGCTTCTAAAAGCTGTTTGGAAAATAAAACCTTACTGGGGGTCCTGCAAATATTCTGTTAGATTTGAAAACAGTGCTTAAGTTTTAGTGGACAGCTGTAACTTCTACAGAAAATTATTCTTAATTAGATAACTTCATTGTATATACGTCCTCTTTCCCCTATCCCAAATTTTCCTGCTAAAGTATTACCTTGAGTTGAAATCATTTAGGCAATTGTCTCACAGTGGAGATGAAGAACAGGAAATGACCTACAAACAGAGCAGGTGACATGCTGTCACATAGCCTAGAAAAAGTGATTAAACTCTGCTTCCCAGAGGATTATATCTGGAGAACAGGACACTTTCTTCCATTTTCAGTATTATCTACTCCTTGGACTCTGGGTGTTTTCCATGTGTGGGTTTGTATTTCTTTCAGAAACTGTTCTGTGGATTTTTGGTGGTAATTCCCCAGGTGTTTTGGGATTTATAGTATTCTACAGATGACTTCATCTACAGATGAGGTAGTGTTGTGAAGCACATCTATTTAGTGAGCTAGTAGGAGTTCCTGGTTCTAGTCTCCGACGTGAATCCCATATTGTGGTCATTTAACTGAATGTTTCAAAATTTTGTTTTTGTTTGGGGAAAAGATAGGACAGAAGTGAATGCTATCAGTTGCTGATCTTAGTCTCAGCGTAGGAACCTGACCATCAGCTGCTTGTTTCATTCACACTTCAAAGTTGACTAGGAACACTGTTTAAAGTAGTCCTCCTCAATGAGGTGAAGGCTAGGAGTTGCCCTCTCCTAGATGATTTGAATACCTTGAGAACAGGCCAAAGCTTTTCACTTGTTTCCCTCACTTGGGAGGAGGAGTAATTGTGATCTAGTACTTGTCACTACACTGGGAATTGAAACTGAGCTTTTTTTTTACTACTATAGGCTTCCCTCTGCAACTGAGCAAGTTGTTGAACCTAACCTTGCTCTAGTTTTCTGCTTGACTTTTGTCCAGTGTTTCGAGGTTGGGGTTTACTGAGATTACAAAATCCTTTTAAGAAGGGTGCTGTGCTATTTAGCTGGTAGCACGTAGCACTGGGTTTTGAAATCTTACTGTGTTTTCTAATTCTGCTGCTGTATTTCTGGGTGATCATTAGTGAAGTTATTTTCCCTTTTTAATCTGGAAGGGAACTAGCACTATGGCTGTTATAAAATGTCTAAAACTTTACTGATGGGGGGAAGCTATGCAAGACATGAATTATGAGCAGACATGTATGGATAACTTTTTTTAAAGCAGAGATGGGGAAGAGGACTTTGTTCTGCAGTGGAACTACCTGAGCCTGAACAAAACATCAGGTTCCTTCGTTCTGTTTAAAAACTTAAATTTTCTTGGTCAGAAGTATTTTATTAGATGTTTTTGTCATCAGTACTGCCATTAAATTGTTTTCAATAGGCGCATGACTGTAAATTCTCATCAACCAACTTGATGTCTGTGACCAACTTTTTTTGGTTGTTGTTTTCCCTTCTACTTTTTAAAAAAGCTTTTCAAAATAGTAGTTTCAGATTCTCGGCCAAGTGTAAATACTATTTGTCCTTAAAAGTAAAAGCATTGCAGTGCAGAATATCTAGTGTGTTGCTTGGTGTTGGTAATTTTTTTTAAAGTGATAACCATATGGCAATGATGACAGGTTCTTATTTGCTCCTAAGCTGTATGAGGTTGCTAGGGGTTGTCAGATGACACTTGCTCACATGAGAGCCATTAACAGGGTGTTGTAGCCAGTGTTAGAACAACCTTGCAACTAAGGGCGAGTCACTGCAAAAGCAAGTATGCTTTTTTTTTTTGAAGAGGCCATATGGTTCAGTCTTGTGACTACATAATTGCCAGCTACCTAATCACATACCAGGAAACAAACATAGTTAAAGTCAATATTAGCTGTTGTATCTGCTACAGCTTTGCGCCAGGCTGGGTAGGAAAAATTCTAACAGCAGCAAGAGCAAGTCTACGATGGCTTCTGAAACTTGAAAGTCATGTCTACTCCTCTGTCTGGAATAATTGCAGCAGTCCATTAGCTACAGCTAATGTCTTTCTGCATTAATGGCTTACAGAATATATGAAGATCTCTTTGCCTTTTTTTCCCCTAACAGGAAATTCAGCAGACTGTGTTCCTGTATAGGGACGAAAGCTGATGGTAAATTACCATCGTTAATGGTTGATCTATAGTAAAGAAATCCACTTGAGGCTGTTTCTCTTCAGCGGGTATTTAGTTTCTTTGAGGGAGCTTTACAAGAGGATTTGTAGCAAAAGAAAATGTGTGGGGGTACACCAAAAGCTACAAATGGCACAGGGGGACAAATAGAAAGAGCAAGAAACAACAACGATGTACCACTTGGAAATAATCTCTCTGGTACCAAATTGGACGAAAGGATTAGAACATCTTTGAGAGACCAAAGTGTCAGCTGTGTGAGCAAAGTGACTAGACTGCTGCAAAACAGGTATGCATGTAACTTTTTTATATATATATATGATTTTTGACAGAGTGGACATATTTAGTTGATATTAGATTTATAATCATGTGCCTGAAATGCTATTTTGTAAATAATTGGCAAAGTTCTATTAGAAGCTTATTCTTGCTGATGATGGTGACTGATAGTCCAGAAAGTCTTCCCTGTTGTTTGAAACTGAATCTACATTCTGGACGCTGATGTGTAAGATTTATGTATATGCAATATGAGGTATGAAGGATAATTGCTTTTCTTTTCAGTTAAGATTAAATAATCTTACCTTCTCTTTCCACTTTTCTAATTAGTTTTCCCCTCTTTTTTTGCCGCCTCCTGTGTTAGTGGGTCAAGTAGTAATAGTTTGCAGAGCAGGCAGGAGAGAATGCTGTGAAGTGGGGGAAGAATGGAGAGGGGAACTCTCTGCTTTACTTGTAAATGGCCTCTAGAACAAGCATTACATCAAAGCAATCTGGAGTGTTTCTTTGACTACTTTGTGGTGTCTTTTTCAGGTGTTTGCCAGCATGTCTCCACTGTCTGAGTCTCTACTGCTACGTAACTGTGTTGAAAATATGGTTCAGGGCAACTTTTTCCAAATTCTAACGCCCAAGGGTGTTAGAATAAATGTTCTACGTTCAGGATTGCTGATCTAAGAAGCAGAAAAATATAGATAGATATATAGGTATGCAGATATGTTTCAGCCTTTTTATCTCTCTAGCCTATAGATGCTGCACTGAAGTAGTGAGTGGTTAGTCACTTTCAAAAATGATTTAAGGTCGGCTGAAATAGGTTTTGAATATAAATAAATAGGTCACTTCAGTTATTGCATGCATGCATGCTGATTATTATAAAGGTGAACCAAAAGCTTTCTTTGCAAAGATCAGGGTTTGGAGGTCAATATTAACTGAAAATACTGATTCAGGGCAGAATGGGGCAAACTTTTTGTGGCTTTTTTCCAGAAACAAATGAGTCTGCTTTCCCCTAAGTAAGAGGGATC
>WAAD01008310.1:30787-43046 GCA_013389945.1 Fregata magnificens
CAAACTTAAGCATAATATGGAATTTGGGGAGAAAACTTGCCAGGATATCTTTAAGCTGTTCCAAATGTGTGGCTTTCTTTCAAAAAAAAAAAAAAATTATCCATAGTGTTTTAGGATCTTTAGTAGACCTGGTTTTCCTGTTGTATGAACGTAGACAGCTTGATTTTATTTATTTGTTTATTTTGACTTGAAGATGATATTTATTAGTTCTANACTGAAGTAGTGAGTGGTTAGTCACTTTCAAAAATGATTTAAGGTCGGCTGAAATAGGTTTTGAATATAAATAAATAGGTCACTTCAGTTATTGCATGCATGCATGCTGATTATTATAAAGGTGAACCAAAAGCTTTCTTTGCAAAGATCAGGGTTTGGAGGTCAATATTAACTGAAAATACTGATTCAGGGCAGAATGGGGCAAACTTTTTGTGGCTTTTTTCCAGAAACAAATGAGTCTGCTTTCCCCTAAGTAAGAGGGATCTTCTTGCCTCCATGTCTCATATCTGTAATGGAAGAAATGTTGAACAAGCCAAAGGAAAGTAGCTTATATGCCAATGTAAGAGAAAATAAAGCAAACTTAAGCATAATATGGAATCTGGGGAGAAAACTTGCCAGGATATCTGTAAGCTGTTCCAAATGTGTGGCTTGCTTTCAAAAAAAAAAAAAATTATCCATAGTGTTTTAGGATCTTTAGTAGACCTGGTTTTCCTGTTGTATGAACGTAGACAGCTTGATTTNCTAGCATCCTCCAGATGCAGGAAGGATCTGCTCTGAAGGTGAGGCTAGATAAGTTGAGCTGTTCGAACAGACTGCTGCTGCTGAAGGGAGTAATCACATTGCCTCTTCTTCCTTTGCTTTCTGGCATCATGCTCTCGTCCTTTTTCCCCTTGTGCTGGCCTTGGCCTTTCCAATCCTTCTGGAACTGGCTCCCCTTAGGGAGTCAGTTCAGCTCACTAGGCGCGCAGAAAACTGACTTGGGAACAAGAAAACCCAATTAACATTCTAACTAGCCTCAATACTTATTTGAAGTGTATAGGGAATGTTTTCTTTGTGTCCTTTCCTAAAGGTATATAGCTCCATGGATGAAGTGAGTTAGTATAACTCATGCTGCCACCAAGAGGTGGAGGTTCCATTGCCTCCTACTTCTTCCTTCCTTCTTCCAGCTACGTTTCTGATTCACTTTCATTTGCTGGGACAGACTACTGCTGCTGCAGAGAGTTCGGTTAGTTTACAGAAGGGTCTGGCAATTACCAGAGCAGACATGAGTAATAGGAAGGGTCATGTTGTTACAAAAAGGGGAGAAAGGATATGTGGGGCTTTTATTTTTGTGGTCAAACCAGAAGACATTATGTTCGGTCAAGACAGCCACATTTAACCTGAAATATGAACATCTGCACAAGCTCATATTAATTCAGCTAATTTTTAAGAATATGCAGGACCTGGCATAATGCATTGTTTTTAAGCCAAAGTGAAACATTTCAGTTAGCTGTCAGTCCCTTCACTTCCTTACCTTTCTAGGGTGTAATGTTATCAGAAGCCTGTTTTGTCATTTTGCAGTACGCTGACACTCAGGTGGCTTAAAAAAACCCCTACTATAATTTTATTCATTTTATTTGTAACATTTGTTTTATAAGTCACTTAGCAATATGTATTACTTCAGCACAGACCTTTTGTCATTCTATTCATTAAGTAGTTCTTAAACAGGATTCGAACCGGTAAGGCCTTTCTTGTATAAGCAAAATGAGAAAATTTTTATATAAACAGGGCTATTGCAAATGATTTTTCAGTTAGTGTTTAGCAAAACTTATTTTTGAAGGCTTTTTTTTAAGCTGACTGAAAGAACTAACAGTTTTTATCCAAAAGTAGTGATTGTAGCACATTTATCCTTGCTAAACATTCATAAGAAATATGAAGCTTACCCTGGGAATTACATAGTTTTGTTACCAGAAGTAACACTTTCACTGGTAGGTACATGTGCAAAACTACTTGTATTATATGTGTCTCACACAGCTTCCTTCAGTATTTACATATGGTTGGGTAGGCTGTTTTAGACAGAAACAGAGAAAAAGGAAACAATCAACAGTGTGCCAGTTTAGATTTTACCGAATGAATATAAGGAAAACAACTGAGTCTTGGAACATGAAGTAGGAGAGTGTCGGGAGTGGTGGTGAAGAGCTAAAAGGGCACTTCTGATATGAATAAACATTAATATTTGTTATAATTGGACATGGAATAGACTGTTAGAATCTCATAATGTGGTGCAGCTGGAAAATAAGGGGCTTTTTGTAAGTGTGGTGAGGGTTTGCTTTCTAGTCCAAAAGTGGAAGAATTAATAATTTTGTTACAGAATTGTCAATGAAAAATAGAAAATTCAGTCTAATAATGTGTAAATTCTGGCGCAAGCTTTTGACATAACACTTTCAGGATCTTCTCTTTCCCCATCCTCTACTTATCTCCCACAAATGCATTGTGAGGATTTTTTCATTGCCTTAAAGTTAACATTAGTTCATATTGTGGCGTTGCAGTGGGGGGAAAGAGTCTGTTATCTCCTCCACTTTATTTTTGGAGGATAGAAATACATATCCCTTGGTCAAACTTGGTGGTTGAAATTGATTAGTGAATTTACAAATAATTGGGCAATGTGAACTTGTATGCATATAGGTTGCCTCTGAGCGTAGGAGCCTTTTTTCCTTGGGAAAAAACAGGCTAAAATATTTCTGTTGCCTATTTCAGATATTTTGGTCTTGCTTTTTAGGAACAACTGATGGAAGAGTGAAAGATTTTTTTCTTCGTAGTCAAACCCTTAAGCTATTACTTTCTAACATTAAATCAATGTTAAGCTATACAGTGCAGAAGTGTGGTGGGATCTTTTTGTGAACTGATATTTTGTGTAAGAATCTTGTGTCTTTTTCAACGACTATATGTGAAGAAGAAACAAAAAGAAGCACATGCCTTTCAGTATTGCTAAATAAGCAAGAAGCCGATATAAAGATAAGTAAGTAATGGTTTGGGGTTTTGGTTTTTATGCATGTGGAAACAGCGCTGACCAATGAGTCTGTGTATTGTCTATATTCTTCAACACTCTGTTTTTAGGAAATGATTGAACACTCCTGCTGTCCCTGTTTTGGGGGCTGTTTGTTATACAAGCTGGCTTAAACAATTAAGGGTGGAAGTACTGTCTACTCATCAGCTTTTGTGACAGGGAGAAACATCCCGGTCATCTGACTAGTCTTGGGCCTGGTGCTAGATTCCATGGCAAAGTAATGAGACTATGGGTTTATATGCCTGTATAACTTGCCTGTAGATATGCTTGATCTTATCAAATGAGGTTTTAGTAGGATGGATCTCTTTTGTAATGGGTAGGACTGCTGCAGGAACTGCATCTGTGTTCTGGATAACTCAAAGCCTGAAAGCAAAGACTTCATTAAAACATGTTTGATATTTGGTTAGTACTGTAAGAAGCGTTATCTTAAGTTACTTCCCTAGATTTGGTTTATTAGTTGTATAAAGCTCTGTATGATAGATTTTATGTAAATTCTTAGCTTGTTGCTGTCCGGTACTAGAATCTGAAGTTCTGAAAGATTGCAGCAATCTTTAATTCCAGCGTGCTGTGTGGGAAAAAGCACCTCAGGAGGCTGTTAAATTGGCTTTTACTTCAGCATTTGTTATAAAACCGAGTTCACGTCTTATACAGAAGTTGGCACCACACAAACAACATGAAGTTTGCTTTAGTGCAGAATGTGGGAGTTCACCTGTTCATAAGGAAACCTAAACTGATGCAACACAAGTATTGAGCGTGCTTTTAGCATCAGTCAGCAGATGCCAGGCTGGATTGGCTCCATCTGTGCCTGAAATGAATCTTTCTCAGTTTAGACTTGCAGTCCCACGGTCTGAACTATGGATCTTGCTGTGCCAGTCCTGGAGATAAAAAAGGCTTTGCACTTGCATACAATTTAAACTAAGGCCATAGAGATGTACCTTTGCTTTGTTGTTAAAAAGAGGGAAGACCTGTGGCCTTTTTAAGAAAGCAGCATAGTTACTTCAGGTATTGTCTGTTGCAGAAAGTGTGTAAGTAAATAGGTAGCTGTATAACTGAAGAGGTATCAGAGTATCTGGTGCTGAAGAGCATCAGTTTCATGCGGCAGACTAGAATGAAGTCTATTGATGGCTCTGAGTTCTCTTGCATTCTGTGTAACTGGATTTTGTAATAGCATTGCACAGGCAGTGGGCTGAGAAACTAGTAACAGACTTTTAAAACAGATGGTGTAGTTGCAGCTCTCTGTGTGTGTGAGGTGTGTAGGATCTTTGTTGGGCAACTATCAACAATGGTATCAGGTCTGATCTCATGCAGGTTAACTTAATACTGTGACTCCCTTTGAAAGGGAAGGCTTGAAAAGAAATCTGCCTGGCACTCCTAGCGTTTTAGAGGCAACATGTTACAAACATATCAACAAGTTTCCTCACTGTTGATGGCAAAACAGCCTTTAGCATCGTTCCATGATTTGGCTTTGATGTGTACTGGACCCTTGTATATCATGTACATAGACTATACTTGTATCAGACTACCTTACAGTGGAGATAAGTATCTGGCTTATTCTGTCCCAAGGTATTTAAAAATAAAATAAAACCTTCCAGATTGAGGAGGTCTTTCAGCTTTGAAAAAGGTGCCTATTTAGGCTTATTTTTCTTTCTGTCTACATAGAAAGGGGAGTTGATCTCTGAAATGCAAGCTGAAACACAAGGAAGAAATTAAGCTGGCTTTACTTATAATGATTTTAAATTTGCAAGTCTCTGTGCTTCTAAAGCAGTTGCCCATGGTTACCTTACTGAGTCTAGCAGGAGTTGATGATGTTTACCTCACTATTGATTTATGTCTGTTAACAGAGCATGGAATAAAAGAAATAGCTTCAGAAATTCTTATCTTTCAGCTGTATAGAGTTTTTGTGCTCTTCTCTCAATTCCCTACCTTCCTGCTTTGTAGGGCATAGTTTGGGAAAATTCCTAAATGAAACATCCTTTTGGGTGGGAGATCAGTGTGGCCTTGACTGAAGTCTGTTATGCAATATGTTAAACCAACAGCTATTAATAACAGTTGTACTCTTACCCCCTAGATGTGGTCCATCCAGGTCAGGGATGAGGCAGTATGACTGAGCACCAGTGCTGTGTGGCACTGCTTTATGCGGTAGTAGGTTTTTCCATTAGTTCCAGTTTGTCAGCTACATAACATGAAAAGCATTTTCTGTAGCTGAACCTGAGGCCAAGCAAACCTCCATGCTCTGACGTGCAGACCGACTCCCTTTGGAATTAAAGTCTCTTGCCATCGCAGCCATGATCAGTTGCATTCTTCGGCCTCCTGCGGTAGCGCAAGGAGGCAAGTCGTGTGCCATGGTGTATCTCTGAGGAACAGGCAGATTCTGGCTTGAGAGAGTTGTTTTGCTTCAGGTTGAATCTCAGTGATATCTTGGTTTCATCTACTAAATGAGTTTCATCGTAGTTGGAGATCAAGTCTTGGTAATCTATGATTGCTCTGTAAATACTGAAACGTCTCAGAAAAGAAAGGAGAAAAATAATGGAACAACATAAACCTTGTCTTTCAGTTACAAGAATTAAACTTTGGAAAAATCATAACTTATATTGACATGAATGGGTCAAAAGGAATTGGGTTTGTCGTTTAGGGAAGGATGAGGGTGGGTGTAGGCCTTGAGTTTGTGAAAGGCTGTAGTAAAGAGAGGGGTAATCTGTTGCTCTTTATTGCCACTGAGAGCATTGCACAAAATAGTACACCTGCCTTGCAATAAGGATGATCCAGACTCTGTACGGAGAAGGGAGTAAATTTAAGAGTAGTTAAGCCCTGGAGCAGATTGCTGAGACAAAGTTTTGTGTTCCCTTTCTGGAAAATATTGAAGAAAGGTTGGATGAGAATTGGTCTGGCTTTGCCAGCCTGTGTGTCAGTGACACTGGGCTTAGATGCTCCTTTGAGTTCCTTCTTGGTCGGAGTTCTGTGGTTACAGCCTGATTCTTGTAGATGCTGAGTAAAAGATGTATTAGCCAAATACCTGTTTCTTCACTTAAATAAGTCTGCAAAGTAAGCACATTATTTTAACACCTTGTGTTTATAATCTGCAGCTGGTCCTCTTCAGAGTTTGACTTGAATGAAATCCGCCTGATAGTTTACCAAGACTGTGAGAGGCGAGGCAGACAGGTCTTATTTGATTCCAAAGCAGTCCGCAAAATTGATGAAGCTGTGGTTCAGGTATGAAATGCTAATTTTGCTTTTGACCTACTGCTCTTCTGTTTCCCTTCCCAAAAGCAGGAATTTTAATATGACAGTGTCAGCTTCTTAATCTTAGTTGTGATCTTTCACTTCATCTCAATTCTGTGATAGCTGCAACAAGAGTGTGTTAGATTCCAAAAAGCCTATGAAGGCATATCTGGTATTTATAATATAAATACGGTATTGAAACGTAATAACTTAGACCTGATTTGCTTTCAAGCAAAGCAATTTATGTACCTTCAAACTGAGTATTTCCTTAGCCTTTTTAATGTCAATGGGGATTGCTTTTTGTTGTTAGCCCTGGTTGTGCAGTCCCATTGTTCCAGTGATGCCTAGCTTGTCTCTAAATGTGCTTGTCTTCCTTTGGTGTTTGGATCAGTAAAGTTGTTGGCTTTACGTGAATTAAACCAACTTCACTTTGGCTAACCATGCTGTAATGTGTAAGACTGACGCATGGTAATGTATGGCCACATAAGTTTTGGTGACACACATAGAAGCAAGATTAGATGCTGTCGAGATGCAAATTCTTTGTGCTGCTCTCCAGGCACGCAAATCGTAGAGTAATGCTTCCAGCAAACTTAAGTGATTTTAAAACAAGTAAAACAATAGTATTTTCTGTTTTGTGATAATTTTCTTTTTTTTTTTCTACTTAGCTGTGTTTCTCTTCTACATTGAATTATTTCAACTTTTTGTTTTGAAGCCTTTGTTCCAAACAGCAGCTTCAGCCTGTCAGACTAGCATGGTTTATTGTAGAATCACTAGCTATATACCAACAGTTGTGACTTGTAGAAATTACTTATGAAGATGCTTAAAAACCAGCAATCTCTATTTCAGTCACGCTGCAAATATGCCATTGTACCAAATCAGTAAGACTGAGCATCATCAGCTGATGACTGATCATCTACTTAAGAGGGTAAATGGGTCAGACTGGTCTGTTAATCTTGCCCCTCCCCTCCCATATCAAGGTTGTTACTTTGTCTCTTAAAGTTGGTTTAAAACACATAGCATGTGAGGAAGAAATGTATTTCTGGCTTCCTTTAAATACTCAAATTATTCCACTTGCTTGAATACTTTAAAAGTTAACTACAAAATGTCCTATCAGAAACTCTGTGCAACACTGGCATAAAACGGATTATAACCTCCCTCATAACACAGGCTATAATCTGTTGTCTAGCCAGACACTAATCTAGGTACCCTTTTAAAACAGCCAAAGCACTTTGAATGGCATGCAAACACATACATGTTAAAAATGATTTTGAATGGTTGGTCGTTTGTTTGGTATGTTATCAAACAGCGAGCCTAAAACTTGATTCATTTAAAGTTGAGGCAAAATTACTCTCAAGCTCAGTCCTGCTTAAACTAAAGTCAAGAAAGTGTGTGTGTGTGTACTGTGCATTTATCAATTTTCCTGAAATACAGTAAAGCTTATTCACATTGAATATTCAAATACATTGTTTGTCTTTAAAGTATGCAATAAACTTACTTGGGGGAAGTAGCAGGTCTGTATTCCATTTAACCATATGTTTGTTTAATATACTGCATTTCTTTTCAGTGTTCTTAATCTAATCTCCAATTCTTTCTGCAGGTGGTGTATATCAGACCACTTCTATTATGTGTTTTTTGTCAATAGCTCATTAAACACGTGACTACTGACACTGGTGCATTTCGAAACCCCTAATGACAGTCACATTAGGATTAGATAAGCAATAGCACATAAGTACTATGCCAGGAAAAACTGCACAAAAGGAGTGAAAATATAGGATAAAATACAGAAGTCCAGGATTTTACTTTTTTGACATGCTAGTAGGCTTATTTTTAAATCGGTAAGGGAGCTGTACCAGCACTATTGTTCAAACTCAACTTTAAAAAAAAAAAAAAGACAGATCACTTACTCCATTTTTCTTGGCTTGCTCTTCCTCTTTGTCTTCTGCATCTTTCCTTTTGCCTATTTCTTCATCTTGTCATTGTGACTTCAGTATTCTAAGACTTACTACAGTTACTGCACTGTAGTATTCAGAGTGTTCACCTTAAAAATCAGTCTTCTGGAATATTGGATTCTACTTTTATTTCCATTTAATTTCCTGTTATCGTTCTGTTCTCTTCTAGCTGAGCCCAAAATATGTGATGTAAATTCGGCTATGGCTGCTTTTTACTAGCATTTAGTTTATTACTATTTCTTTCTTCTTCAAGCCTGCTTGCTTGTTTTTTCTGTAAACCATCTACATGTACCTTGTTGCCATTTAAAAAAAAATTTAGCTGATCTCTGCCAATGCATGTTCCCAATGAGGTGAACCATGCTGGTACAAAATGAGACTTATAAGAATACACTTCATTCCCATGTGCACTAAATGAATGAATGTTTACATTAATACACATTAAATATATAAAAAGTGTGTGAGAGAAGCTTTCTAAGACTTTCTAAGCAGTATTCATGGCTGCAAGGTTACGGTTTTGCTCCCTTCATATAAATCATTTCAAGTGCATGTGAGAAGTATCTTTGGAATAATGTGGCCCTTTTAACTGACATCTAATGGACATTCAAACTGGGAAAAAAAAAAAAAAGCAGCCATTACAGAAAACAAGAAACTCATTGTTTTTTGTTCAAGAAAACTGTATTAAGTAAATCCCAAAGAATTAAATGCAGCTTGTCTTATGAAACATGTATGAATAGCATTAATGTAATTGGCATCTTTTTGAGACTTCCTTTACACCTTTCTGATCAGTTCTAAGATGTTGTTAAAACATGGTGACTTGAGACTAAACTTCCAGTTAAACAGTCATCTGGATTTAAGCGTTCATTTGCTTGCCTTTTTTTTTTTTACACAACAACTTTCTAGGTCTATCAAATAGACTTTATAACCTGATAATTCTACCAAATGATGCACTATTCAACCCTTGTTTTTGCTGGCTGTTCTTCTGTCTAAGAAATCTGTTAATCAGTTGGGGAGCAAAAGTTATATGCAATTTGAGTGATTAATTGTGCTAATGATTACAGAAATTGGTTTGTAAGGAACCCATAAGCTGAGATTTTGTTTACATAAAATTTGGCAAATGTTACACAGAGCAATTCATAACAATTGGAAATGATCTTCCAGTGGAACTTTGACTAATTACTCTGACTGTGTATGATACTGTGAAAACTTGTCTGACAATATAAATGTGACAGTAGTTCTACACTTTCCCTGGTGCTGGCCTTTTTAAAAATTTTTTAAAACTGATACATTTTTTGAACCAGATAAGAGTATCTTTTATTTCTGTTGCTTACCTGTAGTTTAAGAAAAATCTTGTCATGGTATGTTTACAGATGGGAGTTTTCATGTTTGCTTTAATTGTTTTCATCGTATTGCTCTGTTTTGACACAGAAAATGGCGGAGGATGCTTCTGTAAAGACTTCTGCCAAGAACTGCCAAGCAAGCAATGGGAACAACAATATTTCTTCCCATAGTCCCTCAATAAGCTATATGCAAAATATGAAAGAACAGATACCGAAGTATCAGGTAATGTTCATTACTCTTCTTGCTTGTATTTATCCATTTTACTGAAGAAGTTTGTATATAAAAGCCTTAACTTACATGCATTGAATGACTAGTTATACTTCTAGTATATGACAAGTTAATCTGAACCTTGAGATATCTACCCTATATTTAAAGTGTTGTAGAGTAAGAACATGTGGGTACCTCTTAACCTTTTGGTCTATCCTGGTCTTGTCTTTGAAGGAGTTACAAAAGATATTAAATAACATTATTATTTGTGAAGGTCATAAAAAGCACTATACTGTTCTCTGATCTTGTTTTGAAAGATGTCTACCTGTGCTTCAGGTCAGTTCTGAAGAAGCTGTTGAACATGGCATATTAAGAGTCCCTTTAGTCTGTCTTACTATAACATGAAATTTTTAAGAGAACTATTTTTTAGGTACTCTGGCTGTTTCTCAGTAAAAGCATATAAACATTTCATCTAGAAAAATGTAATTTGAAGCATGTATAGATTAAGGTAGGAAAAAAAAGGATATTTAACTAGAAGGTAAGTGATTTCCTTCAGAATTAACAAACTTATCTCCATATTTGCTATTGATGATCATTCTTTGAAACAAAATAAGAAATCAGTCTGATTATACTTAGAAACACAGTCTTCACAAATTATTTTCCAACCAAAAATGTTTCCAAGGAGGTTTATATAAGGGCAGGGAAGGAGAACCTACTCATTTGAATAAGGAAGACAGTTTAATGCTTGCAGATCCAGACCACAGAATCGAAGTCCTGTGAACACCTACAGGTTTCATCAAACACTCTGTTATATGGGAATGTTGCTGGACACAGCTGCTTTGGAAATGCAGTAGATCTTTTTTCCTCTTTCTTGCCTTTGGAGGTCCCTCTGGAACAAGGGTAACAGTGCCCATCTGGTGAGCAAAATAGAGTACGTCTTCCAGCTGTACTTGCACTCAGAGCGTTAGAACCACGCGGGATCTTGGTCTCCATGGAAAAGCAGAACTTATTTGTATTCTCCATTTAAAATGTAGCACTATGGCACTGTATTAAATTGAAATAGTATGCCAAGTTATTATTGACTTTGCTCTTCCCATCATCTTGTCTTTGTAGTACACCAGACCAGCCTCTGATGTCAACATGCTGGGAGAAATGATGTTTGGCTCAGTGGCAATGAGTTACAAAGGCTCCACCTTGAAAATTCACTATATACGGTGAGTGTCCTTTTCTGTGATGCACTCTCTTGTCAGGCACTTGGAATTGATGACTCACTGAAATGACTGTTTATCCTTTCAGCTCTCCCCCACAACTGATGATAAGTAAAGTCTTCTCAGCCAGGGTAGGAAGCTTCAGTGGAAGCAACAATAAGTAAGAATGTTTTTTTAATTTCTATTTTTCTTCCCCATCCAATGCAATTGTCTTTCCTTCTTTCTCCTTTTGTAGTCCTTCTGTCACTGCTTCTAAATTTGACTTAGCCGAAGTGGAAAAGTCTAGTAGAAAATCAGAAATGGTGGCTGTGGAGAAGGATTCTCTTGATAGATCCCAGCCAGGCCACCCAAGTTTAAAAATTAAAATCTCTCCAAGTTTCTGCTTCTTAATTTGTCCAGGGCATGCAGTAAACTTCAGAGGTTAGGTGCTTTGGACGATCAAAGCCTCTATCTCTTCCTGCTGCTGTTGAGAAAGCTTTATGTCCCTGTATGCCAGTTCTGTTTCCTTCAACAATGACAGAGGATATACTGTTTCTCTTTTCTCTATTCCCTTTTTCCTTGTCCCAAAAGTGGGCAAATGTGAATAAACTGAATGTGACATACAGAGACTTACAATAATTCAAAGAGGGAGCCTATATAGAAAATAAATGCCTATTTCCTTACAGTTTCAGAAAACGTGCTGGCCCTTGAGTTTGATTGTAAAGTTAATCTTCAGCTGCCTTTTTTCCATAAAATGAGCCTAATTTTCAAGCTAGTATTAATGCCTATTGATCATATTCTTAAGGAACACTGGCTTTTTCCTCTTTTTTAGCTTACAAGATAGCTTTGAATACATCAACCAAGATCCCAGCCTGGGAAAGCTGAGCTCAAATCAGAATGGTTTGGGAACCTGTCGCAGTGGAAGTAATTTAGGTAAATATTTCCAGGTTCTATGTCTTTCTGACAACATGAGACCATCTGTTCGTTCAGTTAAGTTTTTTCCTGTGCATCACCTTCTTTCTTTCTTTTTTTTTTTTAACACTTTTTTGCATTGCATTTTCTCTACGTTGCTTTTGTTTCCTAGGTGTGTTACAGCTGTGTAGCAGCAAACTGCTGCAGGGTGTGTCTGAAGGAGGTCCCCTCCGGCTCATCCGCAGTGCTTCTTTCTTTGCAGGTTTGTGTGGAATGCCAGCCACAGTGTGATCCATCCATATGCACACACAAATCCAGCTCCTTCTGAATCTTTGCAGGACATACATAATTACTCTCCAGAAACAGAAAGGGCTAAAACAGTGACAACAGATGTATCTGGCTTTTTG
>WAAD01008312.1:1280-31955 GCA_013389945.1 Fregata magnificens
GAGATTTTGCCAGCTTTTCACTGTGAATTTCCACTGCAAACTTGTATAATCTTGAAAGAAGATTCAGAACAGCAAGTAGTGCTAACCCTTCGCACTTGCAAAGGCAATAACATAGTAAACCACGAGAGTGGAATTACATAAAGGCCTGATACCAATGTGAAAAGACACCCAATGAAAAAATGCAAGACTCCCTCTTCCATTCATGTTCCTTCTTTCCATGCAGGACTTTCTATGACTAGAGCTTACAAGTCTAAAAAAATTGATTTTGTCATTGATTGATTTTTTTTTTAAAGTAGATTAACCTTGTTCATACCAGCAATCTTATAAATTTTTGCAACTGTACACATGTCTTATTGAATTAATTGTACCAGGATTGTCATTTTAAGTTTAAATATATTTTCCTCTTCTTGAAACTAAGATTGAATTACAGTGACCCAGATGGTTTAAAATTTTCTTTTAATGGGTTTTAAACACCGAATTACCGTTACTATTTTTTTCTATTTTTCTCAGAAAGCAGAAAATTTTCTTACTAAGTATAAATAGAGTTTGATATACCATATTATCCAGTTTCAGCTGGGGTTTTTTTGTGTATGTGTAAAGTTATTACGTTACAGTACTAACCATGCACTGATGGAGGGCTACAAAAAATCTTCCTGCAGTATTTGTTGAGGCCACTCACAAGGGTAAAGACTGCATGGAGCAGAAGGCATCAGCAGGGCCAGACCCCACATCTAATGAAAGCAGTGGGCTGACAGCATATCTGGCAGCAAGCCTTTCATAAAGACTCAGCTGCATCCTTGCCACTAACTTTGGTGACCACAGTGATCTTGCTCCACAATGAGACTTATCCTGCTATGATCCAAGAAGGTCAGAGATTGTGCTCTCCTTTATTTGGAAATGGATCTAGACTCTTTCAGACCCCCATTTAACACACTGTGTTCTGTTTTGTGAACTTGTTATGTTCACTGTAAATAAATTTTTATAAATCTAAAAACCTAAAATTAGTCTTTTTCTTTTCCTGTAGGTGTTTGAGTTAGAAACCAAAATCCACACTTCCTACAGTGAGAAAAATCAAAGTGTTTGTATGAAAGCAATGAGCAGTACCTCTTCAAGGAAAATAAACAAGGAAACTTTTTATCTTTTTCATTTATAGCAGGAAGCCACAAAGTTACTGTGGCTGCAATTAAGTGGATGCAGCAGCTTTCTAAATATGAATAATATCTAGATTACATTATTGATCTGTTTCTTTTGGTTCATAACTTGCTTTTGGCCTTTTTGCTTAGTCTTGTACAAAAGTTTGCATTGGACAGAAAAGGGAGAAAAAGGGCAAACTTTTGGCTTCCGGTCTAATCAATTTTGTAGCTATAATAGTGTGGTTTTTATAATATAGTGTCTTCAATTTTTGATGATGATTTCCTACAATAAGGTCAGTCCTTCCACATTGGAGCTTTATTGTAGTAGAACGTGCTAGTCTGAACCAAAGCAATGACAAGCAGTGACATTCGTGGGTACATGTTAAATTCTGTCCTTCTACTGAGAGTTGAACTTAGTTCTTGTTTTAGTAGTGAGGGCTGATTCAGCAGGTGGGATGAGTTGTAGGGAAGAGATTAGAACTAAATATGCTCTTACTACACTATTCTGCTTCCAGTTTTCGGGAGAAAAACGGTATTGCTCCACACTTCTGCTTCATCCTAGGTCACAGTCCTCGGCAAACACTGATGTCAGCTGCTCCAGTCCTCCATGCGTTGCTGGCAGTACCAGCTCCCTCGCTTCTTGTCCATCTCTTCCCTTTCCCTCAATAATTAAGAACGTTACTTTCATTTTCTCACATTTATGGGTCTCCCTCCATTTATCAGATTATAGCCTCGGTATATATTTCTCTTCATAAAGTACTCCAGGCTTTTAAGACACAACTCGGTTGTCATGAAGAAAAGTACCTGAAGTGGCAGCAGATGACTGACTTATTATCTGTGTGCACACAGATGAGTTTGCCAGTGTCTCCTCTGAACTTCTGCTCAAGTTCCCTGCAGACTGCTACAAGTACTTTGTAATTCCCGTTTACACATTTTCCAGGTAGTAAATATGGACTGTGTGTGGTCATGTGTTTCCTTTGATATTTCATTTTTCTTTTTTTACATGTTTTTTTGAAAGTATTTTTTTAAAGTAACATTAATGAATTCTGTATTCATTTCCTTTTGCCTTTCACATTTTACTTCCTTTCCTTAAAATGCCAACGGAGCCATTTGAAAGAGCAGCCACGTATTACAGTAGCAGAAAATATTTGCTCTAAAAACTGTGGGATACATCAAGTTGACTTGCTCAGAACCCAAAATGAGGTTATACTTTCATCATGCAGATATGCAGGTCTGCTCATTGCTATCAGCTGGACAACACAAGTCAAATACTTTGAAACTTTTCTTTGTATATAGTTGGATCAAAGGTATATGATTACATTTAGCAAGGAATACAAGTGAGGACATAGATGAAGGGAAGACGATTACATCTAACTGATATAGTGAGCTACATTTTTTCTCTACTACTTGTTGTTTAACTCTGGGGAAGAGAGAGAAATAAAAGTGTGTAACTGGTGTCCTTCAGATTAGTTCCCTGAACTTTCATGGGCAGAATCCCTTCTTTGCCTTTAAGTTGCACAAAATTCCTACCGCCAGTATTGCAACAAGTGAAAAAAAAAGTGCTATTGTAATTAAATAAAATTATAGCATTCTTTCTGAGATGTACAAGACAGCTTGTCAGCTTTGTGAGATCTGTGGTTACTGGTGGCTTTCAGGGAGTGTGTCTTCCTTGGCATGACTCAGCATGGGAAAGAGCATTGCAGTCCTGCTTTGCTTTGGTCAGAGAACACCATAAATCACAGAACGCTAGACACACTGTGCAGTACTTACTTTTGACTTTAATGTGTGAATGCAAATGAAATTGTATCTTTGCCTGGAAAGCCAAGGCTCACTCATGGTGTATAGTACTTTCCAGCGTGAGAAAGGCCACTATTGTCCTACCCTCTGTGACTATTCCGTGAAGAATCAGACTGCATAAAGTCTGATTTGCTAAATAATTGAATTATACTTCCTGGAAGAAGAATAGGCAGTTGGACTTAGATTTGCTGCCCAGACCTTGTGGTGATTATTGTCCTGTTAGATTTTAAACAAAAATTTCACCTTGGGCAAAGCACTGTCCTTTCAAAATTACATACAGACTTTTTTTGATGAAATAAGGCAATTTCTGTACAAACCGATGTTTACCTATGAGAATTAGACTTTGCGTTAGATGTTTTTTGGTCTTCAAAGATGCAAGACAGAGGCTTTATTTCTCAGGAGTAGCAGCCCCAAATTATGGAAGCTGGGTATTCAAAAACAAGGTTTTATGCAGGTATAAAGAAGGAGTAAGACAATAGAGGAGAAGCAGGTGAGCTCTATGAGTGTTTCCTACGTACTCTTCTGATAGTAGGCAGCTGAAAGAGCAGAAATGATAACATTGATGGAGGTGTGAAAAATCCACAGGACTCTGCACTTTCCATTTTCTTCTTACTATGCTTGCTGACTCCATAAAATGCTGAATCTTAATTTCACTTAAGTTTTTCCATAATATCAAAGGCATTATAGAAGAAGTGAATGCACTCATCTTCTAGAATGCTAGACTTGAAGAGAGTAACTTCTGCTTCTTCTGTGGTATATTTTTTGAATATAACTTGGATTTATAGTACTGCAAATGAAAATGTAATTTATATCCATTATTGATAAAACAGTGACTGTCCAAATTAGTGAAAGTAAAAATGAGTACTGCTTGAATAAGATGGACATAATGAGAAATGATGAAACTGTCATCAGAGAGACTTTGTTTTATTGGAAAGAGATTGATCAACAGTACTTTTCAAACCTGTGGTATTTACATTAGACAAATAGTTTACTAGCACAGCTGAGTTGATTAAGACTTGTGTCGAAGTAAAAGCAATATCCTAATTATTGTCAAATCACTGCAATTGCCTGGTGACACTTTTGCTATTGTATTCTCATCAGGCATGACCTCACATTCTGCAAGGTCTCTCCAAATGTTGACTGAATTGGTCATTTATTGATCATACCTTCATGCTAACGCAGTGTAAGATTTCACATGCAATTGAGATGCTTATTAATTCAGAGGAAAGGTGGCAGATTGATTCCCACAGGAATCTGCTGAAACATACGTTAAGCTACCAGAAGCAAGGATACTGAAAAAAAAAAAAAAAAAAGAAAAAAACCTAAGGTATTGAACTTTGCATTTAGAGAAGGCATATCTTTTATTTATAGTCCTCTCAACAGAATGGTTTCTTTAACTGCATAGGTATTTAAAGAAACTTATAAATGTTATATACAGTAGTTTCAGGTACTTCCAAGTGGTCATAATAAAACCATAAAACATATGCATAATTAGATGAAATCCTCATATACTGTGAAGATAATAGATCTACTGAACTATGAAAGCCTACTCCTCTCTGAGCACTAACAGAATGCGACTTGTAGGCTTTCTTGTATCTGATATGGTGAAAATATATCCCACATACAAACTGTTTTCAAGGCAACAATGTTAAACAAAGAGAAAAAGTTTAGTATGCAGTGCACAGAGTCTTAGATAAATTACCTTCTGGTTTATTTGGAAAATGCTCTTGAATGTTACTCGAATAAAATTATTTTACTATCTGTTTTTCAAACATCTGGTTTAATTGAACTCTAGGGATATAGGGACCCAAATTCTAATTTACTGTGTCATTAAGTGGAAAGGAATGTAAAATCTTATATATCTAACATATTTGGTTATTGTGGAATAAATTATCTATTACTTCCTCAGACAGGTTCTCAGATATCAACTCACAAATACACAGGACATAATTACATGTACTTTCAGAAGAATATGCTATAAACGAGAGTTGTTTACACTGCTTCCAAAGTTAGTAACTTATGCAGAAGTCTCAGCAGTTCATTAGGAGCAAGTTATGAAGGGCGCTACCTGGAAAGGACATGGTTTTCCAAACTGATAAAAATCTGCACAGCGTTACTTCATTGGAGCTGCGCCATGGCTGCAAACAGCTAAAATGCATTTTTTTCCATACAATTTTTTTTGGTGGAATGTAAAGGTATTAATTTATACTTAGATTAATGCATCTATATCTGGAAGAATAATCAATGTTCAGCTTTCCTTCCTGTTGATTGGTGTTTGGTTTTGTTTTTTGAAATTACTAAAAGTGTGCAGGTTTTCATTAAAATTTTAATCACATAGAAAAATTGATTTAAAAACAATGTAAATTCAGGAATTTCTAAAGAAGAAAACAGATGGACTTAATATTTTAATTTGCACCAAAAAATACTAATAGAAATTCAGCTCTATACCTACCAGCTATTAAGAATATTCAGTTGACTTTAATTATTTTTCTTAAAATCAATCAGGTTGAACATATATTAAGTGTGAACTCAAAAGCAAAATTGCATATGTTCATAAAGTTTTACAAATTAAATCCAGAGTTTTACATTATTTATACAGTGATCATTGAATTAATCTCCCTCCTTTTTCCTTCACTGAACTCACATTTGAAAAGCTTCTAGAGATCTTGTAGCATGATCTCTCAGAAATCCTAAGACCATGGTAATAAGATGGGTTTAAGACAACAAATGTGACTATAAATGAAGTGTGCCTGAACTTGAAGATTGTTGAGATCAAGGACACTAAGTCTAATTATTATATATAGGGATTCATGTGAAATTTAGATCTGGATTCATAGTAAATGCTCACCAAATTCAAAGGATATGTTCTTATCTCATGTTCCTCTCCATTTTTACACTATTTTAAAAATAGATATTTGCAAACGGCCACATTGCAGAAAGTAACTGTTATGTCTAAAATGAACTTCTTTAACTTGAATCTGTAATCTTCTTTTAAATCCACCTCTAGCCATATTCTTATGCTAATATGACAACTGAAATTTGAGTATTTTATGCAGACTCTGTGTGGGATGCTTAACTAGAGTGGAAATAGTAGACAAATCTTTATTTATAGTGAGAAACACTGCAGTCTTCTACATTCTCCTTCATTATCAGCTTCAGCTCTACCTGGCCTTAACTTTGCAGCTGAGACATATGCTTGTCTGGGTTGGAAAACATGACTATAACTGACTTTAACTTGAATACTTTACCTTAAATGTTTTGCTTTTTCATGGATGAAGATTCCTCTCTAACCTTAATGGAACAGAATAATATTTTGAGAACTGACCATTTCAGCATGCTCTAGCCCTGGTCCGGGTAGCAGGTGGGCTTCAAAGTAGCACAGGTCTGAAGGAGAGCCCCAATTTTACTTATGTGCTCTCACAGGCATCCATACTCTACAGGCACTTCCATACACTAATGGTGTCTTCTGCCATTTTCTGCTACTCTTCCCTCCTGTTCTTGGTCCTACTGGAATTACTGTTTCAGAATCACAAGTTTTGCTTGTTCTGGTAGGGGTGAAGACTTAGCATTTTGACCACAGCAGAGCACAGCTTCACAGCTACAGATAAAATGTTGGTACAGGGAGAAAGAAAAGGGCAGGAGTTTAGGTCAAGAGGTATCACTGTTTAAGCAGGGAGAAAGCTTTTGTATTCATGATTTAATTTTCAGCTCTCCAGGCCTTCAGGTCACTTGCAACATCTGTCTGGCTCCAGCAAGGAAAGGCAGAAGACGAGCAGGAAATAACAAGCATCTCTCTCTATTGCCAAAAGTTAGCCTGAAGAGTTGAAAACCTCTTTCCCAGAGATAATCCCAGCAGACGTACGGATAGGGAAGTTTTCCGCCGTTGAACATTAGTGCTTAGGGAGCATTTGTCATATAGATCTCAAATATATTTCCTTTGCCCCCAAATCAGTCTTTTTGTGTCATAGGCAAACATGTCATTAAACACCATTCAAAATATAAGTTCCCTTAGGCCAGAAGAGCAGGAAAATTTATTAGAAGATTTAGTGACTAAAAACTTCCAGACAATATTTAACCCGGCAAGCTTCTTTAGCAGAAGCACAAGTGGGCTTGTTTTAATAGCAGTGATGTGGTTGCTCTGCTTCTCCGTGAACGTGAGCCAGGTGAAGTGTGGTGAGATCCATGGCTAGCCAGAGCTCTGAGATGCAGGTGCATAGACCCATCTGTGGGTCTGCACATCTGCTCACACAGTGAGCTTCCCAGAGATGGCCCAAAGGCTCTTCAACTTAAAATGAGGTTTTATTAGTATCGGAACTATAAATCTTGCTTGTTAAATAGAAACTCACCATTTCGAGAATGTATTTTTACAACATTCCGGGAGGAAAGTTCCTTTGAAGGCATGTATCCTGCCTGATATCCGAAATGCACCTGGCAATCTTCAGCGCAACACTGCTCAACACCACAATTATAAGATTTATCTTCATGGTATGTTATGTCTGTGAGATATGTAGCCACAAAGACAAGTGCAATCTCAGGAGAGATTCCAATAGCAGATCTTTAACTGTCTTTTTTTTTTACCCTTTGTCTTCTACCAGATCTTTCATTCAAACTCAAAATAAACCCAAAAGCACCTGAGGTTTTTTGACAAGTATACAGAGAATTATTGGTGGCCTAGAAATTCCAAAGCTGGTTGTTTTATGTATTCTTGGTTGGTTAAAAATGAGGGGAAGAAAAGTTTGTACTTGTTTATTTGTGACAATGTTGCTTACTGTGCAATATGAACAACTGCATCCATTGAGAGGGAAGATTCAGCATGTGTATTTCTGTAATTCCTTAGAATTACTTTGCAGGCAACAGAACGCACAAGTAACCTGTTCTGAAAGAAAAACCAATTGATTAATTAGGTACACTTTGTGCATGCTATTTTAAAACCATAATTCGCTTTATAAGTCACCTTTAAAAGACCAGGTTAGAGGTATATTAGTTTGGAACCAAACCTAATCTTTTCAGACTCGAATGCCATAAAAACAGGTGCCTAAAGGAATATTCAACATAGGTACCTATGTTTAGAGCAGTTAGTACTCATGGATTGCATTAACATTTCAAGGATCTGAAATCTGATCAAATAAAGCACAGTAAGCACAGAGAAAAAGGGTAGTTTTGTTTAAATGAAAATGTCAGTTTACGTGTTGCAAAAGCTGCTAGTGAGGTGTCCGCACTTCTGAACGCCTCTTTAGAAAGATGTCTTGGCAGTAGCTGGACTCAAATGTAAAGAAATATCATGGTTGATATTGCATGGGAATTACAAAGTGAGGAACTACGACACTTATTGGCTTTAACATGCATGAATGTATACTGTTAAGCTTATTTTACTGATGAATTCACTAGAAAAGACCCTAGAAAAGACCATTCTTTTCATGATGTTTGCATAATTATGTCCACTGCAAGCTTGAGCCTTGAACAACTCCTAAAATGCAAGAAGGAAAAGGATCACTTTGACTTGTACCTGAAATCTCATTCACCTAAAAAGTACCTTTACTGTGGTCTTTCATGGTGCTGTGCAAATCTGGTTTTTATTGCAAGTGAAACAGCGGCCACACATCTGGCAGAAGAAAGGAAATAAACATATTAGGGTTGTGTCCGTATGTGTAAAATGTTGATGAATAGGACAATTAGTTAACCAGTGGATTATTGTTATTTATTAATTCTTTATGACAATTACAGACTGCTTGGAGGGATTTATTTCTCTTTATTTGTAAATCATTCTGCATGTCTGAGTGCCCAGGGAGGGTGTGTGTATATCTTAGATATATAGAGCTCTGCACTGCAAGCTGCAGCTGCCATTTTCTCTTGCAGTTACCTGTGGCCTGAGGGATTACGGTTTTTCATCATGAGCCATTCTTCCTTGATTCATTGGGGAACCGGAATTGGGACAGACATTATATTACGGGAAATGCAATCTCTATGGATTCTACCCCTGAACGAAATAGCGAGGAAGCCATTCCGTTGTATAAGAACTGAGCAAAGCCTTTAGCTACGTACAGTCCTAGATGAGGTAAATACTGATGGTGTGTAGTAATGGTAAAAAACCAACCCAATAAGTCCTCACACTGCTCTGAGTAACAAGTGAATTGAAATAACTTTCACATTACTTCTTTTGAACACTTTGAGTCAAATCTGTAATGTTTCTCCTCCGGTATTAGCAGAATCATATGAAGGATATATTTTTTTAAAATGTTCTTCTTTTATTAAACAATACATTTTGTTCTCTTTCAGTTCTGCCCCATTCAGGGTCTACAGAGACTAGACTGATCAGTAAGGTCTTTTTATACTTCTGATAGCAGCCACTTCCAGTAACGGAGGAAACGTTGGTGCAATCTGTTCTGCTGAAGGGCAGATGAAAGGTATTGATCTCAGATAAGCGCCAAAAAATGCAGACTCTGTTGAACTGGGAGAAGTGATGCCCACAGGCCACACAATTGCTCCTGTCTGATTTATGTGAAAATATATGCTAGATATTCATATGCCTGAGGTGAAAAGACTTACAGCTCTTTTACACGTACTCCTCTTAAATAACTCACTTCATTGCTGGAGCAGCTGGCCCAAGAAATTCTAATTGTCACCACACTACAGTGCTTCTTTTTTAAATTGTCCTATATAGCAAGCGGCGTGGTGTATACACTGAAGAGGCCTGGTGATAGTTGCAATAACCTCCTTTCTTTCCTTCATTTTCTAATTATCAGTCCAGATCCACTGACTGAAGAAAAGAAGTTGGGGTTCCAAAACCACAGTGTACTTTGTCAGGGCCTTACTAAAGTGGTCACATGAACCATCGTGCCATGATTTGCACTTGTACTAATGCTCATAAAAATTTTTAGGGCTTGCGTTTTATACCACCTGATGTGTACAACAAAATCATATATTTTTATTTATTTATTTTGTACAAATGAAACTTAAAATGCACACACACACACACACATGTATATAATGTAAACCCAATAAATACTAAACTCTTGTTCTAAAGGTGAAGGTGAAGCAGAGAAACCATATCCCAGGGAACACTTACTTTCTTCTGATTTTACATTGAATTAATACTAATATCTATGTTTTTCAGTTGAAATACAAATTACAAAAATGTCTCCCAAATCAAGAAAAAGAAAAGAAGTTTATTGCTAAAGTTTATTTTAATATTTAATATGTAGACATTGGTCCTGACCTTTCTCACACAGACTCCATTTTATTTCATGCTACAGAGTGCTCATACAACAATATATCTATTAATATTAAACATATACTTTTGGACATTCATACAGGCTCAGCAAATCTTATGATTATAACCAAAGAGATTAAATTGTTGTTTATCCACCCTTTACAGATTATTTGCTAGTTTTTTTAATGTTAGGTTCAAGTTATATCTTACATTGCCTTCTTTGCTTCCCAGGCCTAAGGTTATATGAACACCAAAAAGTCAGAACCCAGACACATATGCTTTGAAAGTAATTTTCTAACTTTTCCTCACATCTTCTCTCTATTTAAATTTCCATTTAGATACAGTTAGATCCATAAAATAAATCCATAGAATAAAAAATTGCTTCTAAAACACTTAAAATTGGGGGTAGCTGCTAGTAAACTTCTCACAAAATCCCCAAACTTTAGCAAATGTCTCATTTACCTCTAGCCTGGCCAGAGTACAGAAACATGCTTCCTACTAGAAGAAAACTGGGGGGGGGGGGGTTACTTTTTTTCTAGAATATTTTGATTGAGATACTATTTGGAGGCCTAGTACAAATTTAATTATGCAGTTTTACTACTAAAAAACAATTAGGGCAGATTCATGAAGCAATTACATTAATTGCCCTGTGGCTCCTTTTAGATTTAGTAAATGCTTTCATTTTTTATCTACCACTTGAGCCGTAATGAAGCAGATGGATTTTAGTTGCTGTGAATCAGTGGTTAATTTTCAGAGTTTTTTTTCTTTTAGTTGCAGTAAACTAAGCAGGGAGGGCTATTAGCTACCTGTATAAACTACTAACACATCTTTCAAATGAAATGCATATTCGGTCATTACAAATGCCCAGTTGTTACAAATTTCCAGGCTGTGTATGAGCCACTTCAAATTAAGTGAACATTGGTAACATCACTTGGTAGTCTTCAGTGTTTGGTATGATTCTTGTATTTGTACCCATTTGTTGCATGTTGAATTGATTTAGTTGAATTATTTGCTCAGTTTGAGATGGTAGGCAACATCAGTAACACAAGAAAAATAAGTTTAGGTATATTTGGCATCCTTTAGTGCTGTTTCTGAAGATAGTAGAAATACTTGGGTACCACAGAACAGAGGTGTTCCATGTTGATAGATATGGTACCAATCTTCTTTCATCATTTTTATGCAAGCTGAAATATAAGAATGAGAACTGGTTATTTTCTCTTGCACAGTAATTTCTGTTCTTCCAGAGAAAAGAAATCAACATCTCTGTAGTAAAATTATTTCAAGATATGTTGCTTGTATTTCATAAATATAGGGAACAACTTGCAAAACCCACATTAAGGTTGAGAAATAAGGAAAACAGAGTGTGTAACAAACAAGTTTTTTAGTTAAATGGTGGCCCTGCTTGAGCAGGGGGAATGGACAAGATGAAATGCAGAGGTGCCTTCCAACCTCAACCATTCCGTGATTCTGTGAAATAGTGCGTTAGGAACAACTTCTGTGTTTTTTCTTCCTTAGAAATGAAAATGATCTGTGATTCCTATTTTTGGAGCTTGTACAATGTACCAATTCTACCCATGATGTTTAAACTGCTGGCAATCAAAATTGTGAAAAAGCCACTTAGACTTACAAGGTAAGATTTATTTAAGAGTGGTCATGTGTGGTTTCTCTTGCTTTCCATTTGACTGATGAGTGCTTTTGAAATGAGTATAATCTGAATTATAGCAAAGATGACTCCAAATGATAAACAATCCTGTTTGTATCCCACTGTCCTTGGTCATACAAACAGTACTACGTGCCCAGTGGCCTTTGTATGTATGTAGTATGAGGATATGCTTTGTCTCCTCACTTCCAGTTGAACAGTTAACAGTAAACAAGGGCTTTGATGGCTCCTGGTAGTGTTCCTACAGAGTAATTATGTACTGAGTTTCAAGGGATAATGCAGCTAGCTAGAATGTCCCTAATGGCATCTGAAAAGTGATGTTTGCATTTCTCAGAAATAATAACAGATTTTACTATGAATTCTACCTCTTGTAAATGCAACAAAATATGGTGAGAAGTGAAATAAAAAAAAACAAGAACAATTTTTGTTTGAGACACATGTGGAGAAAGAGTGCGCGTTTGATATGCATCTACTATACACAGTTACAGAGTCATTTTAGGATTGTCACTGTGGAGCAGTTTCTTTTCAAAACTGTCCTTGTTTAGTTAAAATTAAAAAAATAAATTGTGGTTCAAAAATGTCTTAGTTCCAGAATACCTGTTAAGTATGAGTATGGTAGGATGTCCTTTATTACACACTGAATTCTCTTTAATTGCTTTTAGTCTGTATGCAAACGCAAATGAAAGACAATAAAGGGACTAACCTTTTCCTGTAAGCCTGACACACAATGATATGCAATTTCCATTTCGCACTGCACTGTTAGAATGATCAAGCTTTGTTTGTTTGAATTTAGTATTTATGATTATAAATTATCTAGTCATAACCAAAGTCATTTGCATAAGAAAATTATCTTCCATCAAGTATGATTTTACTGCATGTGTTTTAATACTGTAACAGCCTGTTAGTATTATTTGGATAATTAAAGGGATACTGTAAACTCTAATTTAGCTTAGAATTTACCCTAAGAAAATCCAAAAAATGACAAAAAACGCTGTTAAAACTCACCGTTACAGCTAAATATTCTCATAAACTGAAGGGGGGAAAATCTAAGTGAATTTAAAACTAAAATAACTAAAAAACTAACAAAAAAAAAGCTACTGCATCACTAAAAATGTGAAAATGATCCTGAACATAAGCCAAAGTTGCTGAAGTCAACAGCAAAACTGAAACTGATGTCCCTGGCATTTTATTATTCAAACTGAGAGAAAAGCAATGAATAAATATGTTATACAAACACTAAACTTACAGGCGAAGATTTCCCTAGGAGTTTCTCCCTGACCTAAGGAGGGTGCTCAATGTTCTCCCCGAACTAAGAGGAACCCTGAAGTTAATGTGAAGCCTGGAAAAAATGATTTTGATACCGATAGTGTACCTACAGGTGTTAGCCTGCATGCGTAGCAAACAGCTGGTTTACTCCCTGTGAAAATGGTATGAGCATGCTTCAGCCAGCTAATATTTCTGTCGTGTAAGAGGATAAATATTTAAGTATTTGTGGGCTGAGACACCAAGGCAATGAATGAAATTGGGTTATCCCACTGCAGCCTTTTGAACAACAGGAAAACTGGGAGGGCCGGCAGCTGGACTAGCGCAGATTGGCAGATCTCTGAAATAACTCTCATATGTTTGTATTGACAGCCCCCCTACACGTGCACCACGTGGGGGAATGGGATTTACTAAATTCAGTGGCCCTTGCACATGATTGATTGTAAAGATGCACCAAAGTATTTTCCTGAATCAAGTCCTAATCCCTACATTTTTTTCCACTGGGTGCCCAGCTGAGAGTGGAAACTTCAGTTTATAAAGTTGGAAAATGTTTACTTTTTAGCTCGATATATTTTTAAAACCTTTTAAAAAAAAATCTCTTGAAGAGCTAATAAAGCTTACTAGCTGGGGGAAAAAAAAAATCATTTTATTGCTTTTTCTCCTTGGTTGTTTATTTTTGTCTTGCAGGAAGGGAGGATATCTTAATCTTACTGCCGTGGTATCTGTCTGGAAATAAATTAGTCTTTGAGCTTTGCCCCTCCACCCCTCTCTTGAAAAAATCTTTAATCCTTATACAAGTCCTAGTGCGATGATACGTGTTAAAGAGACTTCCTATCAGGCTAGTCAGACTCTTCCAGCATCAGTCATCTAAAGGAAATATAGTACAGAAAAGGTAGTGATTAACTATTTGTTACCAAGAATGAAATTATTCCGTAAAAGCAGTAGACTGTTATTGTAAATGCTTATTCTTATATTATTAATAACTATACCAGAATAGCATTACTCTATCAACATCTCTCAAAAGTTTATTTCTGGGATTAACATTCTTGTAACTGCTTTCAAGGGGTGTCTTGCCCAGGAGCTGGGTGAACGAGATAGTAGCAACTGCGTAAACCCTGCAGCTACTTTAGTCTGCTTGGGCGCTGCATGTGATGTCCGTGCTGGGACCATGCAGAATTTGCACTGAGATTTAGAGTCTGTAGACCAGTTTTTAACCATAAAACAAAAACAAACGCTTCTAACCTGTGTTTGTACGTTACTGACTTAGATGTGCAAAAGATCATATGTATTACCTAACTCTCTTCCCAGTGTAGTGAATGGAGGAGACAGTAAATGAGAAGATCCTCAGGCTGTGTGAGTGCAGTGATTTTTAGCTCTTGAAAAAAGACCTGTAATATACCTATAATAATAAATATAATAAAAAATAAAAAAAACAATAAACCTATAATTTCATTTTCTTCCTTTTCTGAATTCACAAGCTTCTTTTGACTATTGTTTTTCAAAATGTCACCATGATAATGCGTAGTAGGTAAATACTAGTGGTGCCTTATTCTTCTTGGATTAATAATGCTATATTCCATGAAGTGTTTTCCATTGTTCATAATAAGAATGTGGACTGCAATGTATGCAGTGATCACTGCAAGCAAATGCTTTCTGCCTGATGTAAAGGGAGCTGAAAGAAACAAATGGGATAGCATATGGTGGGATTTTAGACAGGTTAGTTGTGTGATAATTGAACAGGAATTTAAACAGAAACAGCTGTATTTTGTGATCAATATACTTGCTTATAAAAAGCAAATACACAAGCATTGTCTTATTTTATTAATTGGGTAAAAGCAAAGTTATCTCTTTCTGTGCATATTGATCAAGTGAATTAAGTGTTATGAACAGGGAAGTAAAGCGATGTAATATATGACAAAGTAAGTAGCTGATATGAAAGGGAGATGGAATATTCTATGCAAGATGTTACAGTCTTCTCCTCTCATTTTATTCCTACTGTGAAAATGCATCAGAGGTGCATACTAATAATACAGTGAATATAAATGCATGTGCTAGCTGCATGTGATCATCTGAGCAGTGTTTTTAAGCAATTGTAAATGCTTGTCCTAAGATTCCCATCCCAATCAGCTATATGTATTGTGAGGAAAACCTAGCTTAATATTTTCATTTATGTCTTCAGATTTTCTTCATGTACAAGTAACTTGCCTTAAAAATCATATCACAATCAGGTGATGATTTTGCTGAAGGTTGCACAGATGCTTATTGATCAAGGTAGAAACGCGATACTGTTCAGTCATTCACATCTCACGTATTTCGGCTTTTTAACTTCAGCTTAGACTAAGCTTTCTGGATATGTCCCTCAGTAAAGAGGGAAAACCACAGAAGTATCTTCTCCTGGAGTGTTTTTTGAGGGGTTTTTTTTGGAATGTCTATTTCTAACTTAATTAGTCAAAGTCTACCTGGTGAATGGAGGTGTTCTAAGTTCTGCATTAGCTGTATATTTAGGATGTTTAAATAATCTAATAGTACTATCTACTTTCTAAGCTCTATATTTTACAACAGTGGGATTAAAAACTCAGGCTGCTTTAAAAGTTGCTTTGACAAAGGCGGTTAAAGATGTATAAAGGAGTTCTTGAAAGTGCATTCAGGAATGACAGAATTATTTGAGAGTGCTCTGGGATGATGTAATTTACTCTAGTGTAATCTGGAAACCAAAATTAGACTATCCTTTGAAAAATTCCTGCTGAACTTTAGAGTACAAATTTCCCTCTTCACAGCAAAATGCATTTCATACAGGTTTTGGTTTTACTAACTTAGGTACCTGAGAGCAGAATTTAGCCCTGAAAAGTTTTCACTTTGTTATTTGCAAGGAAATCTCCCCATGATATGGTTGGATCAGATGACCTCCAGAGGTCCGTTCCAACCTCGACCATTCTGTGATTCTGTGTAAAGGACAAGAAAAGCAAATGTGGGATCCCAGGAGATAACAGTGTTTTTTATCGTTCAGCTGTGACTTCACTACCGTAAAGATGCACTAGCAACCATTAAGGTGCTAGCATTCACTGGCCTTTTAAAGGCTCTTGATTAAACGCAAAATGAAAAAAGGGCCAAAAAAGAAGAAGAAACCTCTTGAAGTGCCACGGAAATAATACATTTTATTGATTGTTTAATTTGAACAATCATTCCTACATATTTATCGTAATCTCCCTACTTCTGACTTCATTGATGTGATAATGATTCTTCAATGGTATTTCCTCTTTATTCACACATTCCAGATAAGTTTAGTTGAACACTTCAGGTTTTGTAGGCTTTTAAAATTTTAACTTTAATTTTCACTAACACTTTAATTCTCCACTGAACTGAATTCTTTAAATATTTTATCTTCATTATAAAACCCAGTCATAATTTCTTTTCCAACTTAAAAATATGACCGTGCTCTCCACTTTTGCATTTGTCTACTCACATCCAAGGTCACTACTTTGACCTTGTCATTATTTTATGATGTATGTATTTTGTAGGTTTCTTGCTGTCATTTGATCACTGATCACTTTTTCCCCCTCTTTACAATAGATGTGCCAATACCAATTAGTCTCGAACTGCTTGTTATTTTGTGACCTTTAAAAAGGCCACGTCGCATGATTTATTTGCTTCTCCTTTGTGTGTTCAGATATTGTTTTGCTGTGGTAGAATCATGGCCTTTCTCTGATTGGGTAATTCATTTCCTTTTTTCTAAATGAAAACCCATCAAGAAATATTGACATTCTCACTCCAGTGGAGAATAGTAAATGTTATCTGGAGAATTGTTCTGTTTGATTTTCTAATTTTAATTGCTTGAGACAATTCCTCCAGCACTTAAATTAATTATAGCAAAAGAGACTTCTAGACACTGTAGAGTGAATGTGGTTCTGCTGTAGAGAGCAGCAGGATCTGGGATGAGAAGTGGATGGAGTGGGAGGAGGCAGGTGTCACATGATGGAAATGAGTAGTGCAGCACTGTGAAGAATTTAGGGGAGGTGGGAGAGAATGAACAGAAAAGGAGGAGTTGGTGGATACCTTCATGTGGTGAAGCAGAACACTATTTTTAAAAGTTAAGAGGCTTGGGTTTTTTAATTTTTTTTCCTTTTTTACTATCTGATTTCATGGATATATTTTACTTCCTTTGTCTATTATTTTAAAATTCCCAATTTAATAGTTTAAAAAAGTTTCCTCTTTTTTTAAATAGATGAAGTAATTTTAATACTTCAATACTAAATTGCACCTTTTAGGTCATTTTTTAACAAAAGGTCATTACCTCCTCTCTTGGGTAAGTACAGATATTCATGTTTTTATGTTAATCTGTTTCTCCAGATTGTAATAGTCATGTTCTTTCTCTGTATAATTCAAATAGACTTCACAGGAGAGATATTTGCCTGGAGGGACTGGGAAAATATTCATATAGTTTTTACTATTGGCAACTGCTGTTATTTGACCCACCGGTAAGCTCTGGCCTCTCCTTTATGTGGGCTGGAGTCCATAGTTCTGACTGACTTGCAGAAAATTAAAACTAAATACCAGCCCACCAAACAGAGTATAGCTCATAAAGTCAGAGTTTTAATTTGTTTCAGACCTCATATACTTATCTTAGTATATGGTACATTGTTTTAAGGATCACTTTCACAATTTATTTATTAAATTGGTGGAATCAAATAAAATATCGCATAGTAAGCAAAGTGCCACAGGCCAAAGTTTAAAGTCCTATCTCAAAGGAGAATTTAGAAATAAAAATTAAATCAATTATTTGGGAATATAATGTTGATCAAATCCACAACAGATGTTGTGTATCTGTTGTATTCAACAAATGCGGAACTTGACATTGAATTTTTCAATACCAAAACACAAGATGATGCTATTCAAACTAAAGGAAAACTTCTTCTATTAAGGCTGTTTTACTTGCTGGGGTTTAGACCAGATCAAAGTATTCCACGTTCAGTCAAGTGCCTCACTGACTGACAGGCAAGTGTCACCTAAGTAAAATGAAAAGCATCCACCCTAATGAAATCCCTGCCTTCCGGTTATGCCTATGGAGAGCTATACTTGTGGGGTTATAGACATCAAACTATGTTGAACTGAACTAAGATCACCAGTAATTTAACATAGCCTCACAGACTTCTACCCAAAAAGGTGAAGATGAAAAATCATAGAATCATAGAATTATAGAATCATTTAGGTTGGAAAAGACCTTTAAGATCATTGAGTCCAACCGTTAACCTAGCACTGCCAAGCCCACCACTAAATCATGTCCCTAAACACCACATCTACATGTCTTTTAAATACCTCCAGGGATGGTGACTCAGCCACTTCCCTGGGCAGCCTGTTCCAATGCTTCACCACTCTTTCAGCAAAGAAATTTTTCCTAATATCCAATCTAAACCTCCCCTGACGCAACTTGAGGCCATTTCCTCTTGTCCTATCACTTGTTACTTGGGACAAGAGACCAACACCCACCTCACTACAATCTCCTTTCAGGTAGTTGTAGAGAGCAATAAGGTCTCCCCTCAGCCTCCTCTTCTCCAGGCTAAACGACCCCAGTTCCCTCAGCTGCTCCTCATAAGACTTGTGCTCTAGACCCTTCACCAGCTTCGTTGCCCTTCTCTGGACACACTCCAGCACCTCAATGTCTTTCTTGTAGTGAGGGACCCAAAACTGAACACAATATTCAAGGTGCAGCCTCACCAGTGCTGAGTACAGGGGGACAATCACTTCCCTACTCCTGCTGGTCACACTATTCCTGATACAAGCCAGGATGCTGTTGGCCTTCTTGGCCACCTGGGTAAACTGCTGGCTCATATTCAGCCAGCTGTCAACGAACACCCCCAGGTCCTTTTCCGCCGGGCAGCTCTCCAGCCACTCTTCCCCAAGCCTGTAGCGTTGCACGGGGTCGTTGTGACCAAAGTGCAGGACCCAGCACTCAGCCTTATTGAACCTCATATAATTGGCCTCGGCCCATCGATCCAGCCCATCCAGATCCCCCTGTAGAGCCTTCCTTCCCTCGAGCAGATCGACACTCCCACCCAACTTGGTGTCACCTGCAAACTTGCTGAGGGTGCACTCGATCCCCATGTCCAGATCATTGACAAAGATATTAAACAGAACTGGCCCCAGAACTGAGCCCTGGGGAACACTGCCTGTGCCTGGCCACCAAGTGGACTTAACTCCATTCACCACAGCTCTTTGGGCCTGGCCATCCAGCCAGTTTTTTACCCAGCAAAGAGTACACCCATCCAAGCCATGAGCAGCCAGTTTCTCCAGGAGAATGTTGCAGGAAACGGTGTCAAAGGCTTTACTAAAGTCTAGGTAGACAACACCCACATCCTTTCCCTCACCCACTAAGCAGGTCACCTTGTTGTAGAAGGAGATCAGGTTAGCCAAGCAGGACCTGCCTTTCGTAAACCCGTGCTGACTGGGCCTGATCCCCTGGTCATCCTGTACGTGTCATGTGATGGCACTCAAGATGATCTGCTCCACAACCTTCCCTGGCACGGGGGGCAGACTGACAGGCCTGTATTTCCCCAGATCCTCCTTCTGGCCCTTCTTGTAGATGGGCGTCACATTTGCTAACCTCCAGTCAACTGGGACCTCCTCTGGTGCGCCAGGACTGCTGATGAAGGATTGAAAGTGGCTTGGTTCCTATTTCATTCCCCTGAATCCAAAAACTGAAAATCTTAAGCCATTGTTCACAAGTTAAAAAAGTATATATACTAAGCCCAATTTTTAGTCATCCCCTTCTCTCTTCTAATGTCCAAATGGGAAAACTGTAGCCTTCTTTGCTACCTGGCCAGCCAAGGATGAAAGTCCCCCTCCATTTCTCTTCATCACTCTTAATGACCAGGCAAAATTTGCTGAGAGGAGCGAATGAGCCATTGTATAAAACCTTGGCCCAGAATCATAGAGGAAGACAGATAAAACTATGACTCTATTACTTACGTTGTGTAAAACTTAGTAGCGTTATCATCATGTGTAGATGGGCATTAAAAGACACTGTGGCCTTTTAACGTACAGCAGGTTACTTCAACTCAGCTGTTATATACAAACTACTCTGCAATAATTGCTCACGTGCATGTTCTTAACTTCAGACAAATATGAGGTAATGCAACTTGACCTAAAGTCACTGGCTTTAAATTAAACTGAATTACTTCACATTTGTTGTGAACTATGAACACACACATGGACTAAATGAACTAATGAAACAGTAATTTAGTGAGACAGATAATTGGTCTGTGGGACTGGCCCTTATATCTTTTTGTAAAGAAGAGAAGAGGAAAGGATGAAGAAAGCATGTGGTGAATGTTTGTCACATCTAATGAACTGGAAAGTGTTAGGCAGGAAAGTAATATAAGAAACTTACTGTCTCTCTGAGAGAGTAGAGGCTTGCACCTTGTTTTCAGATAATCTCTGACTCTATGAGTCAGTTTAGACCTCCAAGTCTGCAGACCGGATTTCCAGGAAAGAAAAATTACAATGACACGATCCTAGAAAGTGTTTTGCAGAAAAAAATATGAAGTGAGTGTGGATTAATTTCAGTTATGTTAAGTATTACTTTTAATATTCACATTCTGTAGCACTCAGAAGTACTAGTCAGAATTAAGAGCGATGTTGAACATGCAGAACACAGGGTAAGTCTTTGTTGTATGATAAAGCATATGCAAGAATTTCTTAAAGGAAATTTTTATATCATCTCAGCTATCCAGATTTAAAGAACTGCCATTTATCTTAGGAGTAACTGTCATTAAGTGTCAGTATCCCCCTTGGAAAGAAATGACATAGACCTCTATAACAGGCATAATAGGCATTTGTAACATGCAACAGAGTATTTTTTCTGAGGTAAAAATTACTTACAGACACTTACTCGTTCACAGTCTGCCAACCCAGGATATCCTAACAAGGATGACTCTAGATTTTGCTAATAACTGGAATGAAGTTTGCAAAAGAAAATGTATTGCAGCTAAAAGAAACTTTTCAAAAACCTCACAGACTTTGCTTGGTCCGAACTATAAGTACATGTTCATGAGAATCAGCAGAAAGCTGGATGCTGCTGCTGAAGAGGGATTTTTCTTCAGTGTGATTGATGAGCATTGTAGCTATAATGCATTTCACGTTCAAATAAATGATCATAAGGGGTCCTGTTCTCCCTTCTCCCTGTGACTGAAAGGTTTAGTCCAGGGGCCTACCAGTGTGTTTCCTTGCATTAACAACATTTTGTAGATGAAATAACACCTTAGCATATTTTGCCAATTAAATTACCTTTAAGCATTTCTGGGAATCAAATTTATGTTGAAGCCACCTTTGGCTCCCCTGGCTGTGCTGAGCTTTTCCAAGTCATGACACAGCAGCTGGGCCTTTGTATTTTTTATTTTATTTACAGAGCCAACAATTCCAGGAGGAAGACAAAATGCATTAAAGCCCTTACCTTTGTCTATACGTCTATTTGGGAACAAAATCAGAGTACCCCACCTTCTCAGAGGAGACCTCTGGAGAATCGATTTTGTAAAACACACACGTCTTGGTAAAAGAGACTGTAAGAGTTGAGTTTTCAGTTGTGGTGGTTTGGCAACAGGTAAAGAACTTAAGACTGCTAAAGGAAGCTTCTAATACAGATGTATGAAGGATGCAAATACTCTAGTAAATAGAGATTTTAAATAGTTACATTTATTCCCAGTGCAAATGCAAAAGATTTCCATCTAAAAATAAAATTGAAAATATGGAATATGTAGTAACGATAAGGGCTTATTTAGTATTAATTCTCTCTGTTCTTATTTCTCGTGTTTGCATTCCACAGTTATGAACTGGGTATTTCACTCTTTGCCAAACGTTCAGCACAGCTCAGTCCGTGCCTAGCCCTCACGGCTGGACCTTTGCTTGAGTTACACTTACTGCTGGAGTCAGAGTGTCCCTATGGGCTAAGGGGGAGCTTCCTGAAAAGCTGGGGATATTGGTGCAGAGCAGGGAGATCTCTTTGCTTTCTACCCATTGAAACTGGAGGCAGTTTTATTCCACTGGAGTACATGGCAAGATTTCCCTAGATGCTCATGTCATCCAAGTCACACTTGGATCATATTCAGGATGTCACAAATTTCTCCTAAAGTGGGTTGTGGACTGCAAAATCCTAGATATATATGCTCCTTCTTAAGATGACATAGACATCAAACAGAGAGCAATTACGCTCCTGGCTTAGGAGAGGCAGCAATGTTAAACTGCCCATCCAGTCTGCAAGCTAATCTATGTCATCACCTCTTTGTCATCTCAGAAAATAATGAATGTAAGGCCTTGATACAAGGACAGGAGCCTATTTCAGCTGTGGGGTTTTTTTGTTCCGAGTTAACATTCCTCTCCCTCTCTCATTTATCTCTGACAAGTACAATGTTTAGGAGCCAAAGACTTATGCACCTTTGCAAGAAGGTCTGATTTCTAGATCAATAGCGTCCTTCTAATATACCAATGTAATCCATCCTCCACCATTAGGTTATCATGAATCAGAAACATGAGAATACAGTCTAAGCCCTTTGTTACCTTTAGTAATTCATCGTGCGTTTTCAGGTCATTTCTTCTTTTGGTATTTCAGTCTTTTTCATATAACTCCACAGTATACCCTTACATTTTTGGCAATGTGCCCAGGGTCTAAAAAAAAATAGGGAGGAGAAAAAAATTCTTACGTTTCCCAGCCCTTCGATGTGAATAAACTGTTAAAACTTCCAAACTCTTACTGTCACTTTAAAACCAGACGAGTTGCCACCTTTCTAAAAACAGTGGTGCAAGCAACACAGCTATGTACTTCTATAGTGTTTGACATTTTATTGCAACAAATATTGACTCCAACATTCCCTGGACGGAGCACAAAAATTCATTTTGTGAATTGTATTGACAGCCTAAGCAGGTTCTTTCTTTTTCACTTGATTAGGCTGCTCTAACTTATTAACTCAGTCTTGAGGGGTTTGAATATTTACCTCTAAGATCTAGATATATTTACAGCACAACATATATTTTGATATGCAAGACCCATAGGATGAAGGTTACCATGCAATCAAATTATTGTAAAACTTCACACAACACCTAAACGATAAGTAGCTATCCTCATACAATAGCCCCTAGGTCACAAAATGGACAGATCAACTTCAGGCAGACTCTAATGCGACACGTTCCTGAGGTGGTGGCTTTCATTTGCCATGAATTTCAATCCCCAGTATGCAAGTCTGCCTCGTGACACTGAGGTAAATGAAGAGAATTTTAGAAATTCATTTCAGTTAATTTTATTTGATGAAATAGGAACTTTGGTTTAATAAAAAAAAATTTGCATCAGAAAACTCACCAGACAATCCTGCAAACACCCCCCACCCTGTGCCTCTAATTTTGATGACAAACAGAGAAGGACAAGGCAAATCTCCAGGAATATAGCATTTAATGAATAATAATTTGATTAAAACTACTTCTGGATGTTATCTTTAACAGCTCGTCTGGAATGTATCAGCTCTCCCAATATGACAAGTTTTCCAAAGAATGTAACAGTGAGTTAGGTTTTGTATCTGATGAGCCAGACTTCAGAGGACTGTATCTCAGCTCGTTTGGATCTCATACCCTAAACAGACCAAGAAAAGGGGTTTTTTGCTTTTGGAGTCATCTGTATTTGCCTAGATAAATGAAGATGAAAATTGGCCTCCTCTTCCAAAGGCTAATTCAAGCAACTTCAGAAGTCTTCCTTTCTTTCTACTGATCCATCAATATTTTCGTAAGCCAACTGTATTTCTCTTTGAGCTGTGGCTGGTTCAGTGAAATAGGATAAATCATTCATATTCTTTGTATTTGGGAGAAAGTGTGGTAACAGCCACTCTTGCTTAAAAGCACTTTGGAGAATGTTGCAGCTGTGGCAGTCAAGGGAGCTAATTAAACCCTATCCATAGTTTTCCAGTATACAGACTTAGGTCAAGTGTTCGACTTCTAGCATGGTGCTTACTGTGAAAATTCATACTTTATCACTTAAGTCTGCTCTGCACTAGAAAGGAAGCTTTTGGTGTATCCCTTGGCATCCTTGCCCTGGGACCCAAGAATTCCTCTGATCAAGTCTTTTGAGTTTATGCTGCAGCTTCTTAGTTAGGGTGGCCCTGGAGAGGTTCCCTGGGAAGAGATCTTCTTCCTACCGCTTCTGCTTCATCTCTCCAATTTATCCTCCGTCTCATGCTTTATGCAGTATGAACTTTTAAGTGACTGAGGTAGATATATAGTACCCCAACAATACAAAGATATGATGAATAGCAAGATCCTTTAGTAACCAATTCTTGGGTTTACTACTGACTGTGTTTCTCAACACTTTCCTGAGGGTGCAGTCCCCTTCTGCTCCATCTAGGCTCATCCGTCAGAAGGAGCTTGCTTGCTCCAGAGCTGGGGAATGAGAAGTTGCTCAGCTGAAAGTATATGTGCTCCCTCCTCTGCCCTAAAGGCAGGGAACTGCAGGTAGCAATTGTGTGCAGTTAGTTTCCTGGCTAGCATGAACAATTGCTGCCAGCAATTGCAAACTGTTCTCTCTTCTCTCACCCTAAAGGACTTGGATGGCTACTACCACACTCCTGAGAACAAATCATAGTTTAAAATGAAGTTCACACAGTCCTAATGTTACAGAATAACAAAATAATAAAAAAGTTAAGCCTCTACAGTAACTGTTTGCTGTGAAATAGTCAGATTCCTGTAGTGCCCTTTGACTGAGTAAAGCAAAGTCAAAGAAATCACATGCCAGCAGCTATAATTAAAGAGATACCTTCTATTTGAGAGAATATATGCCCTTAAATACATCTGTGGATCATGAAAATTAAAGAATCCTGACTTTTTATTTATAACCAACTCTAACGTAAATACCCTCTTACAGACAGCCTCATACAGTACCCAGTATATTTCCAATTGCGTGGGAGTTTCATGTTTGGTATACAAGTTTCCAAGAATGAAAACAAGTAATTGTCTGAGCATCAGTGAACAGATAAAAGCCTTCTGTGCCAAAGGCAGCCTGAGGTGCAGACGAGAAGTAACCACACTTAGAGAGATCACAAGAAACATTGTATGTATATTTACATATCTAAAAGTGTACTACTGAAGTCCTGCCATGATAACACAGGAAAATCCAAGAATAAAACCAGTGCAACAGATCCTCCAGCCCAGACTGGAGGATCAGTGAGTGCTGATAGTTTACAAACAAGTGCTGTGTGGCTATGAGAGTTTGATTCCAAATATCCATCAGCACAAGTAAAGTGTCTATACCAAAATCATCAAGATAACACTGTTACAGGACAAGATCGATAAGATCAAGATCAGAGTTTGCTGCTTTGCCTTTGAAACACTGATAGGAAAACACTATGAAAGCCTTTCAGTGATTCCAGGAAAATTTAATCTTTTGCTTTTATTTTAAGTTTCCCAATACCAGGTTGCTAGGAAACATTTGCAGTATAACTGAAGAGGAATGAAGTGTATTACAGAGTTATAAAATATTCCAGTGTTAACTGAGGAGAACAATATTTTAAAAGCTACCATTAGCACCAAGAACTGAAAATACTGCAACATTTTAACTTTTAGTGACTTTCATCTAGAGTTTAATTTTTGTTTCTTTGGCAAACCAGAGAGTTCTTGCCTGAAAAAAGTGCAGTGACAGCTATATAATATTATTGTAAAATCAAAGACTTTGTTTTCAGAGTCACAAAGGCAGTCTATATTGAGGGCTGTCATAATTTTTACTCTATAGCAATGTGTTATTTATTGGTAATGTTAACTGTAAATAAAAGTAATAAATGTTAATTTTCATGTTGTGTTTCAAACTGAATGAGAAATAATGCACTAGCTGAGGCAAAATAAATACATATATCATGTTATGTTTACTCAAATTACAGAAGAAGTCACTAGTTAATTAATGCTTAGATTTCTAGACCTGAATATATGTTAAAGACAAGATAAAGGTGGAGATCGACCAGTAATATTAGAAGCATCTTTTTCAAACTATGTATCTACACACATTTTTAATTTTGGGGTGGGACAATATACAATATATGCACTCATGTCTCTCTAATTATCTCACTAATACTTTGTCTTAATGTCTTCAGACTTATCCTGGAGTCCCTTGTTTGGTGGAAGGGAATTTCACGGCGAATCTCAGATGTCATGTTTTCATGCTAATAAAGTTAACCTAAGGGTAAGCCATCAAAGCTGTAATAAGAAGTCCAGGTGGAGATAGTCTTTACTGAGTCCCTAAGAACACACGTTCATATGTGGTCACAAAATAAAAGGAGCCTGTAGAAAATGATGAAGGATTGTTTCCTGAGAATAACACCACAGTGGCTGTTTTCTGTTGGCTTTAACATGACTGCAAACGTGGAGTCACCCACATGCAACAAAGTTGTTCATTTTCTTTCAGGATTTGTGAGTGCGATACAATACATTCTTTAATGAGACAGAGATAACTAAAAGTGTTTTAATGACAGGAAGATGTTCCCAGAGCTTGTTTTTGTTTTCCACTTAATAGCATGTATCTGTCTTCACTGAGGATTAAAAGCTCTGTCTGAGATAGTTAATGATAATTAGCAATCTCTAGTATACAAAGGATGGAATTTACCTTCAGATTTTAAAGACTTGAATTTGGGTGCCCAAGTGTGTGAATGAGATGCCTCAACGCCGCCAAGGGTCCCTGGGCCTCTTGTAGGTACAGCCAGTGAAGTCTGGAGAAATACCCAGCTCACCCTGAAGCTGAGGGATCCAGCTGGCCTGTTGAATTGTCCCAGGCCTCGTTAGCTTGTACTGACTTTAATTTAGCTTCCCACTTTGACTTTAATTTAGCCGTGTCACCTGTTCCCTTGGGTTATCTGGGTATTTTGTCTAGAGACCATCTGCAGCTTAAATAGGACATTGGTGTTTCTTACGTCCTGTGCCACAGCTGTCAGGCCCGTCCGGAGGAGGTGGATATGCTGGGGCTTTTAAATGGCACTAAACTGACTATGGGCAACTGAACTGGGCCGTCAAATACTGCAGACTATGGTGAAAGTTTAAATACCTAGTTCCTGTAAAGACGTCCTCATCTAGCTCTCTGAACCTGTCAAATGAATCCCTCCCCATTTTAAAAGATGATAAATACCATCATATTTAAATCACTTTACAGCAACAGAAATAATCACACAAAGATTAGCAAACCTACTTCAGTTAAAAATAACATAAACTAGGAGAGCGAAGTTTTGCTTTGCTACTCCTCCTTAGTTTCCAATCCTATCTATATAAAAACCCCAGTGCAACGTCTTGTCACATCCATTTTTTCTCCTTGTTTCTATTAGTTTTATTGTGTAAATAAAGCAAATAAAAACTATCTCCATAGGATATAAATCACATCATTTATTTTCATCCTTTCTCTCTAATCACTCAAAAGGAAAAATACAAACAAATAGGGAAAGTCAGTCTTTGTCTCTTTTAGTCATTTTTCTTTCCTTGATTAGCTACCATGTTTGAGTTTCTCCTCTCAAGAAATCATATCACCATGCAATCCGTTTCATCTCTTAGCTCCTCTTAGCTCTTAGTTCTAGTACTTGGAACAGCTTAAGTTTGACAGATCAGATTTAGTGAATGTTAGTAAACTAAAGTCAGTAAAACATCCGTCCGAATAATTTATTGCAAATGTAGCACTGGTATATAGGTTTAGATGCTATTGGAAGCCATTAGAGAAGTTAACTTGCAGCCAATGTGCAACGTTAAAAAATTTTCTAATACTGGGTTTGACAGAGTTTTGAATGCTGCAATTTATATAAGATAAAGAGATATTGTGGTTTTATTGTTCTGTGAGTATTCTTATTTCGTTTATAAAGGTCATTTAATTTTTCTTACTTGTCTCCACAGTGGGCAAACCCCTCTATGAAACCCTATAAAAGAGAAGACTACCCACCTGCTGCTGTCTACAGCTTTACCCTGGTATGTACATTAGACTTTCTTGCGTGCTGTGTACTGTTGTAAGAATAGCTGTCTGTATTGGGTTACGCTGAATGTATGAGTAGTCCGATATTTTATCTCCAAAGGTGGCCAATAATTGGTGCCAAGGAAACAAAAAACCCCAGAGTAAACTTGTAATGGTCTTTCCCCATTATAGTCTCTTAGTTTACAGCCATCTCCTGTTCAGAGATTTACAGAAGATGAGTGTTGTAGCCCTTTCACTAGTAACAGTTTGTATCCCGTGTCTTTTGCAAAATGTGATTGACAATGTTTGGCCACGGAGAAAAATGTTATGTTTAAGTAGAAACCTGACTTGGATACATTGTACACTCCCACCTGGATGTCAGAAAGCTGAACATCTAACTGATCTTCACAATTTCTGTTTCCTTTTTCCATTCCTCACTCTGGCAGACTGTAGTTTTATTAAAACAATGCTAACACTAGATTTTTATCACCCCAGGGAAAAGAGAAATATTTCTGAATTCTAAGGGGAAGGTGGATTCATAAGAAAACAGTATGCACTTGTCACAAGTAAAAAATATGTATCAGGTAATGTGTAAGATGCATGTTTGATTAGTCAAAGCTCTTTGCCTTCTACAAATCCCAAAGGTACAATAGGAGGAACCTATCTATTTTGATGCAGAAGAAAGTCTATTCTAGTGTACAGTTTCAGACACTTGAGAAAGTAAAGTATCAAAATTTCCAAATCCCAAGTGAAAACTGAATGTTTTTGCTCTATTATGCCTGGTTTTTTTCCTGTAGTTTTACCAGTCTGTTTCTTGTAGGATCCAAGAGAAACCTAAGACATCTTTGCTGATCTGCTGTTTAAATAAGATAGTTAAGACGTGTTAAATTTGGAGTCACTTCGTACTAGTATTGTGGTGAAACGGTTGTCTTTCTTAAGAGTTCAGCCAAATTAGTTCACAAGGTAGCGCCTTCAGATCATTTGTATCTGATCGTTCATGACATCGTTTGGAAAGCAGGTATGCTATATCAGTATTGTTTAACATTACAAACAGCCAACAGCATGTCCTCCAAAATCTCAGAAATATTTTTCTCCAGAGTAGTCAAGAGTATCCTTTTTTTAGCTAACAACTCAGATTCGGTTGGGAATTTGAAATGGAATCCCCTGAAGTTTCTGGCACTGGAACGAATGGCAACAGACTTTTCCAGTGTTGATAAAGACTTTGAATCTGTTAGATTAAGCAGCTCCTGATATAATTTCAATAAAGTTTTCTTGACCATGCCACAGGGGGGTTTAACTGCATGTGAATCAAAAGCAAATAGCAAACAATACATATACTGCATTCTCAGCACTGAAGGTTGATTTATTGCTATTCTCCACAAGAATGACACTTTCTCTCATTAGTCCGAGAGTTAATGGTGGAGATTCTAGACTCCTTATCAACTTGTCATTTACTAGTGATATTTCTACTAAGTCAAGCAAACAAGATATCATCAGCTTTCCTTCGTCTTAGTAGGAAAGTGCAACCTGCCAACCTGTTAAAAATTGAGAACAGAGAATCCTCCAGAAGTGAAACCTTTGCAGGGCCTAGAACAGTTTGGAAGGTAAGAAAACTCAAACTAGAGATTCATGGTCGTCTTTAACTTGGCTGTCGTCTCTATGTGAAGTGTTAAATTCCCACAGGAGGACAACAGGGAGTTGCAGACTGTAAGAATGTGTATTACACTGGGCAGATCCAGAAAATCACTCTCTCCTAATTACCTCTGTGATTTGTTTCTTGTCATTTTCCAGTTCTTTTAATTTGCTTCAGAAAAGTACATTTTATGTCAATGTTTAACCTTTTTCAGCAGAAATGAAGGTTACTTCAGCGAAAGGAAACATTTAGTAGGATGATTTCTTTTATTTACTTAAACTTCAGTAGATGACTTAGCATCTGAACAGCTCTTTCTCGGAGGTTTTTTTTTTCCTCAGTAAAACACTTCTCAAGGACTTGCAGAGAGTCTTAAAATACTCAAAATGTCTCTAAGCTCCATTCATTCCACATCTGTATGGACTGTGGAAAAACAGAGGTATGTCTAAAAAGCGTACCGTATAAAGAATAAAAATTGGGGAAAACCTTGTTTGGTTTTAAAGTTGCTTTGCAAGAACCCCATTTGCCAAGTTTCAAACAACGTCTCTAAGGTTTTTCAGTTTAAAAGCTGAAAATCTCACTTCCACTCTCCTGAACTTTGCGACATCCTCCTTTTGAACACATTGGAAATAGATGGCACACATAACGTTCCAATAACATCTGTCTCAAACATTGTAAACTGAGAGCCGAAAAATCAATTTTTAGAACAATCAGATGTTTTATCTTTATTATTTCCTTTCTCTCTCAAGCCATACTTTTCTGTACTTAATAGCCAAATTTCCAAACCAAAATTATTGATCTTTCAAATACTGGTACAAAAATATGTTGGCCTTTTGTGAAAATACAAAATGCCAACTTGTGACAATTTCCGTAAAGCCATTGAATAGATGCAGCAAACAAGAAACTTTGGAGTGACAGGTTTTTTTGATAGGAGCACCTTTATGACTAAATATTTTACTCTCTGCTCTGACGACCAGTGGTTAGGGACTGAGGGGCATTTCATCTGATACTGCCTTAAATCAGGAGATACTTTCTTTCCATGAA
>WAAD01008313.1:0-27421 GCA_013389945.1 Fregata magnificens
ACCCCAACCATTCTGTGATTCTGTGATTCTGTGTCATTCCACTCAAGTCAATGAAGGCTTCACCGTTGAACTTAGCAGGGGTCCTTCCCTTCTGTTTTAGGCTGAGGCGTGAAGGGCTGGGGAACATGCCCTGCCGTGCGTGATGTTCAATGCACCGAGTAACTGCAACTGTACTTTCAAAAGGGAATTTTGCAGGACCCAGCGTGCTGATGTACATGCTTGTTTTGTGTGGGAGATGACATGACCTGCATGGACATCCCTAGATGCCAACTGCGGGCAGGTACTTGAGCTCCCAGGGCTTGTCTTCCAGCTGTAGCCAAGGGCTTCGCACACATCGCAGCCCTCTGCCAGATCGCGCCTGCTAGGAGAGGCTCTTCTCGAGATGGGCAGTGAAACATTTCCACGGTGCAAAAAATGATCGTTTCTCCAGGCAGGCGGTCGCTGTGCTCAGAGGGAGGGAGAGGAAAAGCTTAAGGACCAAGGCCCTAGCTCTCAGCAGGAGCAAAGCAGCCGTACCAATGCAGTCTGATAAGAAAGCAAAAGCAACGTGAGCGACTGGCAGCCTAGGGTCCTAGCAGCAGCCCCCGAGCAGTGGTTTTTCTTCTAAATCATTGGTGATTTCCCAAATTTCAAGGCACTTTAAAAGGCCCTTATGAGTCTGGAGCAGGATCTGGGCTTATTAAATTAAGTGCCGTTTATTTTTTGTTAATCTCTGGGAGGATATTACATCAAAGCCTGATCTTGAGAGGTATTTACAGTCATTAATTTTCATTGGCTTCAGTGGAGAGGTGCATATTGCATACAGCTTGGAAGCAGTTTCTCCGAGCCACAGCTCGAAAGCCACAGAGAAGGAATGCCTCTCCTGTCCACAGGTGCAGCTACCTTTGATGCCCCCATTCAATACCTAATATGGGTTCAGGGGTAGTCTGTATCTCTGTTTTGTCCCAAGAAATCCCTTTCCATGGTAATGTTGTTAGCTTTTATGGACTTCCCTTTACATATTTAAAGTGACTGTAGTTCTACTAATGACTATAATTGTTCCAGACACCCATTAATTTTGATTTATTAACTTATTCAATTTCCTGTATTGTAGTCTTGCCCACTCTATAAGTAATTTACTGTTTTAATATTGTGGGTCAATACTAATCATATAATCTGTAAGTTGTTTAATTAATAACAATTAGCACCTCCCATCAGGAGATCATTTTCCTGCATGAACACTGTTAATGTGATTTTCAGAATAAATCTACCTGTTCCTTCCTCCAGCTGCCTAGTCAACTTGTTTCACCAGAAAAGATGCTTTAAGCAGCCACAGTAGCCTGCCATCTTCCATGATTTTATTAAGTATCTTGTCATATTTGCTTTTCTTAAAGCCTTCGCCCTTCAGCTGAGTAATATCATGGGAGCCTGGTTTTCAGTATAATAAAAAAGTGTTGATACAGCATATGAGTATAAGAAAAGCCCTTGCAAGCATAAACAGCATTCTCAAAAAACAGAAGGTAAATAAGAACCAAAAAGATATATATATATATAGAGAGATATTCCTTTCATTCTTTTGATTTTAAGCTGACTCCGGGTTTTTCTGAGCCTACCATTATTTTTTAATATTGGCCATTGGTGTTACTGCAGTATTTAACAAGGAATGCACGAGTATAACAGTATTTAAGCTCCTTTCAGAAAGACGTCTGCAATGTCTCTACGGCATGGCCACTTAGTCTTTCACGTCAGCACAGCAATAAATAACAGAAATTAATATTCATGTTAGTTAATATCTATTTGTAAACCAAATACTCATCTTCTAGCAGTTTTTTTTTCCAGAAATGACTTAAATCTAGCTTCTGAAATTAAACTGGCTTTTCTAAATCTTACCCAATTACCCCCAGAAAACCCCACATTAATATGCAGCAACTTGCCCAGTGACTTAGGAAAGGCAACGAGCTGGTACACATCAACAGGTGGGGATTGTTCACGCTCATTTTAACATAGGAGCTAAGCAGGAATGGAAAGGAACTAGCAGGCAGCGTGTTGAAAATGGGAAAAATATACTCATCTGCACAGTAGCTAGCCAAACCTGGCAGCACATCCTGTGGGTGCCGAAAACTTACAGAGGTTTGAAAAAGGATCAGATGAACTCCTACAAGAGAAATCCCTCCAGCACCATTACACAGCGGCTTTAGCTGGGGAAGCTCTTGCTGGGAAACCCCACCATACCTCCACTTTCCTCTGGGTGCCCACAACTGCCGGGGCCAGAGCACGGCCGCTGCTACGCCTCCACCTACTGCTGGGTGTGATTCCCACCAGCAGGTCTTCTCCTGCGTGTTTTTAAACCCAGAAGCGAAGGCAAGGGATCAAAGGTCTGGCTGGAGGTTATGTGCTACCCGAGTGGATCAAAAAGGCACCACTGGCACAAAACCACCCAGCAAAAACAGAAGCAAAATAAAAGACAAAATATACGTAGAGCAAATTTATACATCTTGATTGTAACCAAAGCGATTGTTTCTCATCCCACTTCCTACTATTATTTCACTATGAGGAGGATATCTGCTAGATGTAACTAGCTCAAGCCACTCGCAAACCACACATCGCTTTTGTTGCCGCATTAGCGTAAACCCAGACTTTCTACATGGTCAACAGAAATTCATATGGGGCAGCACACACAGCAGCTCTCAGTACCTCCCAAACCAGCCCGGGAAATGTGGTTAACCCTACACGTGGTACGGCAACGCTAGCAGTGACAGAGCAAATGAAATGACATGGAAAAAAGAAGATCAATATTCCTATTTTTACACATATAAGAAAGTGATGCAAAAAGAGGTGAAGGAAGAGCTCGAGCACCACGGAGGGACCCTGCAGCAGACCTGAGCCGGCCTCTCCAGCTGTCCTTCCTCCTCGTGCTCCCCTGCGTGGGATGGTCCCAGCACTGCATGGTTTCACCACATCCTCACCTTTTCTCCCCTGAGACCTGCTCTGCTGCGGCAGGTGTCCCTTCCCAGTTTGCTCTTGCCTAAAGCAATGGGAGGCAAGCGAGCAATTCATACAAATACTCAAGGTTTCAGAAAAGTACCAGACATGGGAGTTAACATTAACTGTTCCCAGGAAGCTTTAACACTGTCAAAAAGTTGTTTACCCCAACATAGCTGGAAAAGGTGTTACAATGCGATCCTTGGCAGTTGCTTTATCTTAATCTTCCGTGTTAAAAATTAAAGACTTTATTAACACAATGTCAGACTTACTTAATCGTACTCTTTTATCAAGTTGATATGATGGTAGCTAATTATTAAATGAGTTAATGTATGTCTTGTTATTTAATCTACCATGACTGATAATGAACTGTGACAAATACTTATTAGACGCTCGTTCCCTCTACACCTAGCTGACACTAACATGGCCCACAATTAAACACCAGTGCTCCCTCACTGCCAGGTGCAATCACGCTGTCAAACACGATCCCACTAGCTATTCCTTGCTCCTAAGTGGGAGACATGTCATCCTCTATTTGTCTGGGCCCAGCAACTGTCCAAGAAAGAAGAAAACCAATGAAAGTCTGATGGGAAGTGGTCAAACTGACTTAGGTATGTCCAGAGTTAGCCAAAACCATCGGTGAAAGGTCAGTGTCAAAAGTGACAAAGAATGAAATCACACTCATTGGGTTGGAGGTTTCTGCTACATCTTGTTCTCGAGGAGACACTGAGGCAACGTTCGGGCTAGTAAAGGGAAGGGCTCGCAGGCACGCAAGCTGAGCTCTCCTTCCCACGAGGCAGCACGGCCGCCTCCTCCCCTGGCACCGACTTGGGGAGGACAGGTGGGCACAGACCAGGCTTGCACCTGGGAAACTCATCACAGTTCAACACTGTCTTGGAGCGGTGCCGCTTGACTACATGGTGCACATATCCTTGCCACACTGTAGTGACTATCCTTCACAGACCCCCTGCTCTCAGTCAGCATGCGGTGCCCCAAGGGGCAACTGTCTCTGCTCCCGTCCCCGCCTCCCAGCAGCTGAGAAACCTCCTCTTGGCTAGTCCTTCACTGTCCGACCAGGAGAATGGCAACAAACAGCAATTTTTTCTTATCCTACCTTCCTTCATCCAGTTGAACATCAGCTTTTTCATTAAGGTGGTAGCAGTAACCCAAACACAGCCGAGATACTTAAAGTCTAGGGCTCGCCAGGCCCTAGAAACTTCATTGAAATATCCTTGAAGCTTCATTGCAAGAAGTAGAGCTGCAACCAGTTCAGATGTAGCTTTCGGTCGCAGCACTGCCAAGATTGAGGTTTCCTTTGACCACAAGAGGTCTTGCATTGCCAAAGGGTGACCACCCCTTGTCAAGGGGCAGCTACCACAAGGCCACCAAGGACTGCTCAGAGCAAATAAATTTCTTGGGCCACGCTCTCAGTGCCTCTCTGCACCACCGTTCAGTCCACCCTTACCCCCAGCATCAGCACCCAAAAAAAAAAGGTAAACCACCCACCTACCCTCATCTTCAGCCAGACCGACTGGCCACCCCTTTTGGGGTTGCCGTCAGGGCCAAACTGAGCCTGGAGGTAAGAGCGGTGAATGCTGTTGTTCTGGAGCGAGGCTACTGCTCTTGGAGCCAGAAAGAGTGGAGAAGAGGAGGAAGAGCAAGATGCAAAGCACAACATATCTAGTTTGCTTCAGGCCTTCTCAAATATCTGCTCTCTCACCACTAAAATAACAATTTCCAGTCAAGCTGACAAGCAGCCTACTATTGTGGTCACTTTGCACATTAAAAAATATATCCTTCCCTAGCAGAAACCTCTGAAATGTCTCACAATCACCTAGAAACACCAATACAGTGGGGAGATTTCGGTCAGAGGAGCATTTTCTGAACAACTTTGTGAGCCATACTGCTAGCTTACCAACCTGCCCCATGATTTTGACTTTATTTCAGGGAGCTGAAGCTGGGATATCAAGCACTTGACTTCATCACTTAGTTATGGAGCTGGCTTCGGCTCGCGTCCACTCTTGAACATCCTGGCCAGGGGAATGTTCCTGTGAGCAGCCTTTAAGTCCTGGTTGCATGTTAGCTTGCTAAGCACGTGGGGTGCATGGGGTTTAGCAAGGCATCTGTGTCTCTGTTTATACCTCTGGAAAATGTCCCAGTGGACTTTCATAGGAATCTGAAGGCTGGGAAAATGAAAGGTTTGAGTTATTCACACACTATTCTCACTTCTCTGGAGAAGTTTGTATAGCATCTAGCAGAGTTAGGACAAATCTTGGCCAGGGCTTTTGGCCCCTAAGTTGTAATAAGACCTTGCAAGATGCTAGGGCATTTTGAAGTACTTTTTACTGGGGAAAATCAAGAATGAAGCAATGGGGTATTTTATTTTATTTGCTGACTTACTTGGGGGAAAGGCCAGAAGTTAGAAAGTCTAATATTAAAACCCAATCATAACTTCAGCTCATACAAAGTCTCAGGAAAATGTTTAGTCCTAAAAATGGAAAAAAGTTGTTTGTTTGCTCGTCAGGAAGTCAATTGAAAATAGATTAAAATACAACCTGTATAAGAACAGCTTCCCACCTGCTTGTGAATGCCTAAGGGAAATTACCTGAAAATGCAGAAATTGTTATACAGATCAAACAAAAGCACTTATCTATAATTACTGGACTTATCTGTTTGTCTCGGGACTAGCAGCAACAGCTCCCGTTGTTAGGAATAAATTTGGTGCTGTGATTTGTATTCTCTTCTTCTATCTCTTCCACCAAGATCACTCCGGAAGGATTCAGTTTATAAAAGAAAATGGTTTCCTTAACTTTACTAAATAAAGGCAGATCGAAGAGATTTGGCCAGGTAAATGAGGGAGGGAAAGAGAGCAAGAAAAATAGCCAAAAGCTCTTTAAAGAAGATTTTCTTTCCTTTTAATAACTTTACAGCTGGACCTGCTAGTATCTCAAAGACTTTGGAAGGTCTCCTGGGAAACTCCTCACGTTTCTGCTATGTCCTGGCTCTCATCCTGCCTATTCAACAAATAATTATTAAAGTTTTAGGCATTTGCAGAAGAAACTTCCTGTTGCTAAGACTGCATGGGCTCCTGCCAACTTGACAAGCTGTGCTGGTTTTGGCTGGGGTAGAGTTAATTTTCTTTCTGCATCTGCAGGTACATCTCGAAGTGTCTGTGGCCATGGTTATGTCTGTGCCACAGCAGGTATACCTCTGAAGGGATTGTGGCCCAAGGATAAGTCCATGCTGAAGAAGGTACAGCTTGAAGCATCAGTGGCTGTGCATGAGGCCATGCTGGAGCACCTCAAAGCGTGTGGCCATGAGTAAGCCCCCAACAGAACAGGTACAACCCTGGAGGGACTGCAGCCATGGGTAAGTCAGAGCAGGTTTACTTCTGAAGGGACTGTGGCTGTGGGTACGGCCACACTGGAGCAGGTATATCTCTGAAGGCGTTGTGGCCCATCAAGAAGGCCACACTGGAACAGGTGCACCTCAAAGCGACTGTGGCTGTGGATAAGTCTATGCCGCAGCAGGTATACCCCTGGAGAGACTGTGGCTCATAGATAAGGATCCACTTGGAGCAGGTACATCCCTAAGGGACTGCAGTCTGTGGATAAGTCCAAGCCAGCACAGGGGCAAGGGGAGGAGTTCATTGCAATGTTAAACCTGATGGTCTGGTTCAAAGGGACCAGGGGTGGAGATTGTAATGGATGTACCTTTAAATTGTTGTAACCCGGGATTTGAGTTGCATGTTATGGGAATTACTATAGCAGGAAGCACCTGAACCAACGGAGGACAAGCCTTACAAGAAGCAGTGCAAGTGCAGCAGCGACCCGACCTGAGCTGGCTTTGGTGCCCAGTAACTCCACGCAACACACCACCTCTCCTGTCCTGAGTGACCACCGTAACAGATGGAGCCCAAAGTCATGGACTAAATGAACTCAGTGGACATTTTGTGCACATTTGTGGACATTTTACAGACATTATACAGAGGTGGTCCATAGACTATGGGAATGATATCTGTGTATTACATCAAAGGGTGGGAAGGGGGGGGATGGTTAATGGGGTTGTATTGGATAGTGTGAGACCAGAGCATGACATAAATGGTATGGAATAAGGGGTGGAGAATGTGCTGGTTTTGGCTGGGGTAGAGTTAGTTTTCTTCACAGTAGCTAGTATGGGGCTATGTTTTGGATTTGTGCTGAAAACGGTGTTGATTGATAATACAGAGATGCTTTCGTTACCACTGAGCAGTGCTTACACAGAGTCAAGGCCTTTTCTGCTTCTCTCACCACCCCACCAGTGAGTAGGCTGGGGGTGCACAAGAAGCTGGGAGGGGACACAGCTGGGACAGCTGACCCCAACTGACCAAAGGGATATTCCATACCGTATGATGACATGCTCAGCGTATAAAGGTGGGGGAAGAAGAAGGAAGGGGGGACGTTTGGAATGATGGCATTTGTCTTCCCAAGTAACCGTTAAGTGTGATGGAGCTTCTCCATGAGTTCTTGCACCTCCAACTGCAAATGCGCACGACCCTACAGCTGCTGAGAGAAGACAAGTTGTCCCTACCTGAGCTACTGCAGAGTGTTGCTGGATCCCCAGTGTCAGCAAAAGTCGAGGTCCTGCGTGAGAAACGAGATGCCTGCACCCCAACTCCTGTGCCCAGTGGCCACTGCGGCATCTGCTGGCACCTCCCTCCCTGCCCTGCAGGCTTAGCAGCTGGTGAGAGACCAGGCACGGCCCTTGTGCCAGGGCCAGGGTGTGAGCCATTTGCCCTGTCTTTATATCACCTTTACAGATGTTGCAATGAGGTTCTCATGTGCAAGCGGGCAGCTCGGATGATGGAGCATGGGGCTCGAGCATGGGGGACAGCTGGGTCTGAGAGGGATGGGGATATTGGAGGGACGGGCTGGGACTGGCCCAGGGGGGTAAACCACTTGGGAGTAGGGATCAGAGCTGCTCCCAGTAACTTCTAAGCCATGAAGCTGTCATTTCGGAGAGGATGTAATTGCTAGAAGAATTACTTAGTTAATCATCAGGGGACAGATCCATTACACAAAAAAAAAGAAAAGCTCTATCCGCAAGGCTCCCAAAAAATCAATTACTGGAAATGGTCTGCTGTGGCTCCCTGGAACCGCTGTTGGCTTAACTGATTACTTCTAATTTAATACAAATCACACACTCCCCCTCACACTTTCATCCACCCGCTTCCTGGAGGTCGACTGGATGCCTGTGCCTGGATAAAATATTCAATGAATCCCAAGTCAGTGTTGCTGCTGCCTTTCAGAGATGAGAATTTAGCTGTTACATATTTCCGAGGATTTGATTATGCCTTTAGGTGCAGCGCTGAACTCATTCTCCAGCCCTCTGTGCACAAGCAGGTCCAGGGAAATGCTCAGACCCTTATCCATTTCCAAGGATAGCTCCTCCGTCTTTCTTCCTTTTTCCCCAAAGGTGACAGAAAGTCTGTACTGAGGTGCATCAACAGCAAACTGTGGTGCTCTTCCTTGGAGAAAGGTCCAAGGTCTGTTCATCTTCCTCACGCTTGCTCCTCAGAGGAAAGGTGTAAGCAGATAAACACACGTCTTGGCACTGCAAGTCTTCAGACAAGGGTTAGGATTAATTTCTGAATCAAACGTAGTTTTAAGATAAAAGTAGATTTTCCACTAAGCAATTTTTTTTTGCAAACATTTGGCAAGCTTGCTTTTTCATGAAAACATCTAAAATCAGAATCCTTGGATGAGGAGGAGGGAGAAAGTGAGAAATTTTGGCTATAAAGTTCTATATTTTAAATCTCTCTCACAGGAGCTGCAATTTATTTCTCCAGTGCCTTTGCCTCCCCCATCTCAGGCTCCCTGGGCAGACATATTTCTGCATTTTCCATCATGGACTGTCCCACACATCCCACCAGTAACCCTGGAGGTGGTGCTTGAAGGAGGTGGTGCACCTGCTTAGCAATGCAACGCCGTACGCCTGATGCGTGACAGCGTGTGGAGACCAGGGAGGTGAACCCCACAGGTCAGTTTGAGGAACCCCAGAGTTTCCCAGGATACAGTTGCTGTCTCTCCCTGCCTCCACCAGCTACAAGCCCTATCTTGGCTGCTAAGGAGGAACATTTCATCACAAACTATGGCCAGGAAGCTGACAGGGAAAAAGCCATATGGGAAGAAAACCTGGATCCTGATAGCTCTGGAGACTTTCTAAGCAAGTATTTTTATATCTGTAAGGAAACCAGCTTCTGTCTGCATGCAGCTGTAATGATTATTTTGTTCAAGTTGTGGCAGAGGTAAAAGCCATCAGTTTGCCTCTGCACTCTCTCACCCCACGGGTTTCGGTCACTCACCTGCCAGCCTTCTCACCTTGCTTTCTCCAGCCTCACTGCAATGGCTTGCAAAACAAAACATTGCACACTGCGAGGACGGTTAGCAAAATTTAGCCCTTTCTGGTTTTTTTTTATAGTGAAGGAATGACTGAATTCACAGGCCAGGTGTACTTGTATGGTGAGAGTGCAGTAGGCTGTGCGATGTCAATATTTTCCTCTTTGAAGGCGAGTGATACTGAAACTAGCCTCTTTTTCTTAACTTCATCTATTTTTTGCTAGCTTTGTGTTTTTTAATATGCAGGAGGGAGTATTTTAGGAAATGTTTTCTCTTCACAGCTTTTTTCTTTCTCTATAATAACCCTTTTTAAAATGCTGAGTATGCGCTTGCTCAGATAAATGTGTATCTGAACACACAAGTGATTACCTTATTTTCATAAAATTAATTTTTTTTTGTTTCCATGTGCATTTCCTGCTCATTTTACCATGTAATAATTAATTAGCATTAATTATCTTAGATTGCACCTTCGCTGTCTACACACACATTCAATTAGGAAGGCAGGCTTTTTACAGCCCTCTTCTTTTCAGACGGGGCATCCACAAGCAGTGCAAATGTACCCGCAGCAAGGACACGTTTCGCACCTGCTAGAGTATTCTGAGAAACTCTTATTATTTTTTAAGAAATGCTGAAGTCAAAAACCTAAGCCACAAACCCACGTGGTCTCTGCTGCATTCACGCTGGGGGCTGGACTTTCCCCCCTCTCCCTCTCGCTCACTGTCCCCATTTCCTGCCTCCACAGGGATATTTCCTTCCTGGAAGGAAGGATATTTCCTTCCTCTGGATATATCTCTACCTTCAAAGTCCTCTTGCTCTCCGGACCGATCTCATGGGTCTTTGATGTCCACCTGCCCATCTCCCATCATCATCATCATCATCATCATCATCATCATCATCTCCCATCTCCAGCTAGTGCTTGCAAACACCCAGTTTAAAGCCCTCATGCCCCCCACCCTCATTATCTCCAGCAGCTCTTTCTTATCACCTCATGGGCCAACAAGCACAGCAGAGGACCAGTATCTAACCAGCTTTATTGCTGGCAGCTGAAAGGGTTTCACCTCAGTGCTCCTAAAAGCTGAGTATGTGCTTTATCACTCCAGGTGAATGTTATGGTTTCCTTCAGGGGGGACGTGCCCACTCACTCCAGGGAGAGGTGTTTGGGGAGACTCTTCTGGTAGTGTGAGACATTTTCAGCCAAACTGTCTCACCACCTTCCGCCAAGTCCTGCAGGAGTGAGACTGGAAGATGCCGTGGTAATCACTGCCCTCCTAAAATATTAGGGATGAGATGGCAAGGAAAATTTTTGCTCCCAGATAGATGATGCTATCCGGATGCCACATAAACGCAACCATAAGTCAATAAGAAAGCAAAGAGCAGAGAGTGCAAAAAACCCAGATGGCGCTGCTCAGCAGGGAGGGAGGGAAGTGGTGGCACGATTTTCCTAGAAGACCGACCACAGAAGACAGTGCCCCTGGGACTGAAGCTTTTGAAGCACCAGCATTAAGAGATAAATCATCTGGGCATTGAAAAAAAAAATAGAAAAAACCCCCATCTAACCTGAGACTGTGCAGATGAGCATCGTACTGACACTGGAGATGAATCATCTGCCACCTGCGCTGACTCAGAGAAGTGACAGCCACACGCCACGGGAAGCAGCCAGTGCCAACAGCAGTGCTGCCGAACCCCTGCACCCTCACACCAGAGGAGACCACCCTAAACCCCCCAGGGGGAAGGGAGGGAGCCAGGGACAGCAAGGGACGTGGCCCACTTCATCTCTCTGTCACTGAGTCAGACCCCGTTCACCAATAAGTATTTTGGGTGCACGTGCTGTATATATGTATATGTGTGTCTATATATCTGTAGATATGCATGTATGTATATATTCATGTGACTGCCTATATAGTCATACATATACCCACAGAAAGCATGCATAATTTGGCAGCTATTGGCACTGAGTGCTGTTTATGACTTCTGAGAAATCGAACATCCTTAAGGCACATGTCACAAACCTGTCACCCAGAGGAGGGAGAGGGGTTTCCCCTCAGAGTCAGGTAAGCGGTTTTACACTGCTCTACAAGCTCGGATGAAGATCTGGCAGGTGTCAGCAGAAGTACAGGACTAGACCTTAACTGCCTGTGGTAGCAATAGGATACTCGCCCTGGAAATAATTTTTCCAGAGGAAATAATTTTTCTCTAGTAAAATTAACATCTTTACCAAAAGAGGGTACCACAAAATAAGCCAAACCCACCCGTCATCAGCGGGCCCCAAGTGAAGGGTCACCTGTACCCCATGCCTGTGCCACCCCCTCCCCATCCCGCACCTTCCTGGGAGTGCTCAGTCCATCCTCGGCGGTCTGGTCCAGCCGTCCTCCCCCTGTCTCTGCGCAGGGGATTAATTTCCCCAGCAGCATTTTGTGGCGCTCCCAGGATCTCACTTCCTTGGAGGGGAGCCAGCAGAGAGGTAAAGCCCCTTTCTCTCTGGGAGGCAGGCCCCTTTCTGCAGCGGGAGCCATTTGCTTCCCAAACAGATGCTGTGAGGAACAAACCTGGCCTCTAGGAACAGCCGCAGGTGTGAAGCCCCCGCACCTGCCCGCACAGCTGGAGGCTCAGCTGTGGTGCAGAGGGCACCACCAGCACGCCTCTCCCCCCAGCAAAAGCACGAGGCAATGGGAAAGGAGCGGGGAGAGAGGTGCAGGAGCCACCGCTTCAGTCTGGTCCCTCGCAGGGCAGGGGGAGGAAGCCCAGGGACCGGGGAAAGGGAAATGCTGAGGGGGGGCTCCAGGTGGCAAACCCTCGGACTGATTGTTCCAGCTAAAATCATGCACATACATACATGCATATTTTTATATATGTCTATATTTACCGTTCTTGCTTAAGCTACCTTCAGGTTTCCCATTGCCAAGGCTCTGAGCAACCAACCCTTCCCTCTTGATGGCTCCATCACCTTCTTCTCGTCCCAAAAGAGCTGGTGCAGGGAGGACAAGCAGGCGATGCTGTCATTGCTGGTGTCCTCGAGCAAAGGGCTGCAAAACCAGGGGAGGGGCAAGGACAGGGAGCCCCTCCCTGGAGCACATCCCCAGGCTCACACCTCTCCTGCTGACACCGGGACGCCACGGTCCTGATGGCAAAGGAGGTTTTGCTGCCTCTTTCACAGGTGGTGGTGGTCTTTACTGCTTTCCTGGAGGAAAGTCATCTAACTTCTGCAGCTTTTCCTTTTCCTTTTCAGTTTCCCCCCTGCCTACACTGCAAATAACTGCCTTTCTAAAAATAGCAAGAGTTTTTTCCTTGATGTCGTTGATGGCTAGGTTTGTTGGTATGAGAGCACATGGGGTAGGGGATGCCCACATCTCGCGCCAGCTTCTGCTTTGGGCTAAAGCAACGTAGTCCCATCCACATGAAGATGGGGGGGCCTCTGCTGCTTCCAGGGGGAACTGGCCTCCCTGTGCCCTGCCACCCCGACTGATCTTGCTCGAGCTGAAAGATCAAACCTACTTTTCACATTTCCGTGTAACAGGGGGATGAAGAGACTTACCCCACAGGAGATCTGTGGGTTGATTGAGGAAGAGCATGTTTAGGCTGTATTTTGAAGTCATCAGCCTGGTGTTCAACTGCTGGTCCTGACTTTGCTCCTGGAGCATCTCAGAGCATCTACCGAAGCGCCCTTCAGTTCTCCTAGGCTTCCTACATCTGCCTGAGGATTTTCAGTGTGTGTCTCCCTGGAAGTATGGCCATTAGGCAAGCCCAGCGTTCATTTGTTCCTTCAGCCTCCCTTGAGACTGTTTTAGGCAGATGGGGCCAAGTGGCCCCCAAATCACCCAGCAGTCCTCTGTCCCACCGCGCACATGGGGACCAGCCCCCAGACCAGGTCCATTCCTGGTGCACAGAGCTGAAGGAGAGAGGGAAGACGGTTTTCCTGTGTTGGTGGGAAGCTGGCCAAAGGATGTGCCACAACCCAGGGGTGTATCTGCCTCTGGTGGCTTCCCAGACCCCCCCAAAAAAAAGTCTTCTATGGAGGAAACTGCTTGCCAAAGCATCTCTCAAGTCCTGGAGCAGGAGTTAGGCACATCCAACGGCTCTCCTTGAGTGGGGATGTGTGTAGCCTCTGTTGGGAGACTGTCAATAGGATTACTGTGGTTCATTACAGACAAAGGTGGGGTTGTCAGGTTTTATTTGCTCATCTAGATTTCGTTGCATAAAGTAACACCAAGGAGCTAAACTTCGCTGCGCAAATTATTTTACTCGCAATAGGTTAACGATTTGTATACAGATAGTTACGCCAGGGTTTCCATGCTGACAAGATTTTTTCAGAGGAGGTGGTTACAGTTCACTACATCATGGGGCCATGACCAAAAATTAGAAAATATTCCCTCAGGACAAGGTTTTCCAAAATCCAGGGGGCCAGGACCTGGGCAGATGGCGTTTGCATGAAGGTTGCCCATGTCTGCACATCCCTCCCACAAAGCAGACCTAGGGATGCAAAAGCTGGCCTCGGGGCCGGCATCTCAGCCAAATCCTACAGGAAACCTCCTGACATCTTCATAGCTGTGCAAATGAGAGAGAGAGACTTATACACAAGCATCAGGGGCAGAATTTATGTCCCTGCGCATTTTAAAACCTTTTAAACTGTGTTGCCTATAGTTAAACGACGTAAATGAATTAATGCTTAATGCTACCACAAGCTGCGTCAGTAGCTGGCACCCCCAGCGGTGTTTCACGCCTGCAGGTGCCAAAATGGCAGGCGCCAGGCAGCGCCTGCAGCCGCCAGTGGCTTCACACCTTGGGCAGCCGGGGGAGGTTTGCAAAGGGAAATCTTTCATGAGGCTGAACAGTGGCTCCAGGGGCCAGCGCTGCAAGGTGTCTCCAGCAAACAGCGTTTCGTCTGGGCTGCCCTCGCAAGCTGGAGGGGACGGGGAGGAAGGTGGGAGGCTCAGGAGGTGCCCCATCTGCTCAGCAAGCGATGGACTGCAGTGGTAGGATGTGCCACCGGGAGCCAGGGTTGCACAAAGGACTGCAGGAGGGGCTGGCGGGAAGAGGGGGCTCTCCCTGCTCCCCCTTTTTTTGTGTTGAGAGGAGGAGCGGAAGAGTTTGAGGAGGAACAACCTCTCTGTTCCTGTTAAAACACCACGTTCTCTTCACCTCTCTTTCCCCAGAAAGATTAAGTTTATCCTTGTGCCTGACCCAAACCCCAGCTCCATGAGAGTGAACTCCCCCCATGCCCTTCGCACTGCCCCCTCAGGCCAGGAAACCCCCCAGAAAAGCATTGTGCCTCCCCGGGCTGTGGGAGCACCAGCATTGCCTTCTCCCACATCTCCTTGGAAAACAAACCCAATAAGGGACAGGGACAGAGGATGAGGATGAGGAGGCAGGTGGGAGCAGCGGGCTGGTGTCCCCCCTACACAGCAAGGGCCACCCTCCCTCTCAGGCTGCCCTAGCTGCAGGCTACGCCAGCCCAAAAAATGGGCTGCCGGTGCTTGGCCCCATGGGAGATCGAGCCCTTCCTCAGGCTGCCCTCTGGGAACCGTGATGTTCTCATCGGAGCAGGAAAAAAAGCCAGAGAAAGAAAAAAAAGGCTCAACCCAAGTACTCTTGGATTTTACTAAATCAGAATTTAAACGGCTGCCAGACTATCTACCGATAGCAGAAAGCAGATTGCAAGTGTAACAGGATGCAATCCAGTCAGACGATTCCAGGGAGAGCACCAGAAGGCTTAATATTAGCACTACTGGCATTCACAGCCTTTGCTAATGACTTAACGATTGTTTGCGCTGATTTGTGTTGGCTTCGATATGCAGAGAGCAACACTTTCTGTTTAAAACTGGGAGAGACCATCAGGGATCTTACCAACTATTCGACGGCTGCTTTCTTGTAAATATATATTTCCAACACGTCAACGTGAAATAAATATGTGGAGGAAATGAACAAACCTCCCCCCAAAAAAGTCAAGTCCCCAGATTGCGCACTCACCAGGACTGGCATTTTATAGGCAATTTCCTACCCAGCAGCATTACCTCGGGAGACGAAACGCACCTGCAGCACTCAATAGGATTTAGTGCCATCAAAATCCAGCAAAAAGCATCAAAAGGAGGGAAGAGGTTTCTGCTGTGCAGGGCTACATCTCTCTGTGGGGAAATCCCTCTCTAAATTCTCACTCCTGCAACGGTGAGCTGCGCTGCCCTCTTAAATTAGGTGAGTTAAAGCCCAGGCAGGCTGGACCACACTGTTGCTCTCAGGGATTTCTCCTCTGACTTTAAAGAGCCCATATATTTAAATTAAAAGCATTTCTCCATGCTTGGGATGTGAGTTTTGCTGCTCGCTGAGCTGCGCCAGTCGGCGCCCGTCCTTCCTCAGGACGCCCACCCTGAAGGATGCTCTGCCCTTACGGTTCATCCTTTACCAGCAGAGAGGCACTTTGGAAAGAGGTCCCCAACCCTCACCTCGGGAGAAGCAGTGCTGATCAAAGCAGGCACATGGGGACAGCCACCCCGCGTGTGTACACCCCCAGCCACACGTATGAGACTAATTAGCGTACGCGAGGTAAGTAATGACAGCTCAGTGCCTATTGTTCAGCGTCTAACAGCAGGAAGAGTGTCAACACTTTTTTTTCGGGGGCTTGGAAATAGATGTTAATTGTTAATTCCCATTTAGCGCTTCCCTTGGGATGAGGCCTGGCATACTGCAAGTATATTTTCAAAATCCACTGGCAGAAGGAAAGCCCAAGAGTTAAGTGGGGAAAAGCGGAAAAAAATGAATTAAAATAAACCCCAACAACCTGTAAAACAACACAGCAGCAATAAATCTATTAGGAGGGACAGCCCTGACCCCTCAGGAGCCTGCAGCATCCCGCCCAGGGCACCTGGTTTGCTTCTCCTCCCCTCTCTAGGCGGTAGCGCCGACCGCATCCCACTTGCCCCATGCTTGGGCCAGCCAAAATTTGGGAGCCCTTAAAACAGGGCTGGGTTTACAGCATGGGGAAAAGGAGATGGATGCAGGCCCCTGCTTCCCCAACTGCCCTGGGGGGGCCATGCCTTAAAAAGAAGCTTTCCACGGCTGCAGCCTGCAGCCACGGTGATGGGGCTGCCAACCAGCTCCCCGCCAGAAAGAAAAGGCTGTTGCTTTTCTGTGGGACCAGAGGGTGGACCGGGAAGGTGACTGGGAAAGGGAGCAGGGGATGGGAGGAAGAGATGACCGGAGGAAGAGGAGGCCAGGACAAGCCCTTCACCCAGCAGGTTTCATTAAACCTCACCCTTCGTACCCAGGTCAGCGTGCCTGGACCACGCCGGGACCAACCCTGACCCACCCATGACCCACACTCACCCCAAGAGCCAAGGCTTTGGAGTCACCTGGTTTCCCAGCATCTTCTCCTTTGAAGAGGGTCCCAGAAAGCTGCAGCTCAAGCTGCCGGTTTTGGAGAAACTTCAAGCTGTCGTTACCCGCTCAAACTCCAGATGGTTCAAAGCAAAGAATGCACAAGTTATCACAAAAGGAAAAAATAACATTTTTTAAACCAATCTCACAGGCCTTTGCTGACCAGACCATGGGGTTTCTGTATTTTTTTAATACTCGACAGCGCACTTGCACATTCCCCCACTGCAATCCATCACGGCTGGGAGGAAATAACACTCTATTTGACATGCCTACGCAAAACCCTCCCAGAGCAGATACATCATGCCCCAGGCAGCCGCCAGGCTCTCTCCCCGGTGGCCTCTGCCGCGGGTGGTCCCACCAGGAGCACCATCTGTGGAGAGGATGGGGAAACCCCCCGGAGCAGGAAAACACTTCTGCCAGGCCCACAGGGATGAGGAGACTGCCGATACTTCCCTTCGAATTGTCTGCAAATGCTAAACAGAAGCAAGCCATGCCTGCGCGGTTTCCCATGGTGGCCCACCCCTCGCTCTGGCAGGCAAGCGTTTGCCGTTTGACTTTCTCTCCAGTGCCGCCTTGTACCCCAAGCCAGTGCCACCACCTGAAGGGTACCAGCCAGGAGCTGGGACTGCATCCCCGAGGCTGGAGTCACCCCCCTGCCCACCCCTCGGCACTCTGCCTACGGGCAGCTCACTGCCTTCGCCCCCATACTTAAGAATTTAAAATAAGCCAGCGAAGCAACACCAGAGGTAACGAGGAAATCAGTTAAAAAATGCAAACTCCTTGTGGCTGTTGGATCAAGAGGACACGCACATGAGATCTCTGCGCTCCCATGTTGCTCTTCTCCACTCCTCCCCACGCACAGATACTGCCGCAGACATGTACGAGCCAAAAGGGGATGGAGACATCATTAAAACAGGTTGTCCCTTCCAGACACCAGGCGATGCACATCAGGTACAGCGACGGCATCAGGAGGCTTCAGACAGGGATTTTTACCTCCTCATTGCTGCTGATTTGCATGTAGCAAAACCATGGAGTTGGGAGGAAAATATCAACAAGTTGAAATAGACTGAAATGCAAAAAACATCAATTCTAGATGACGTTCTGCTCCAAGACCAGATCCTGCCGTCCTCACCTCAGCAAAGCTGGTCCTCAGTGAGACTCACAGACTCCAACCTGTACTGAAGCCTCCATTGACAAGACACAATCTGTTGCTCAAGAGCTTTGCCGGAGAAGATCAGTATGAAAGAGACAGCACATTATGGGGGACGTGATGAATGCTACCTGCTGGGAAAACATTGCATTTGAAATGCAAGAGGAGAAAAAGAGAAATTAAGAGTTTGTTTTTCAATATGGAAAGCGTGGTTCTCACCTAGGTTTGGAGTGAAGGGGTATTATGTTCATCAACTGCAAACTTCTAAGCTAAGATGTCTTTCCTGAGAGCATTTATGCATACATATGTATATGTGCATATCCTGTCACTAATCTAATAGAGACACTTATGTACATATATGGTGTCTACCTTCGCTGGAGAGAGGTGTCTTTGCCTTCAGTGCAGTTGACTGGGGGAAATCTCCCAGCAGATGCCCAGAGCTGCTACAAGCACCGGCCACAGCAAACATCAGCTCTGTTGCCCGTTCTTTCCCTCTAATGCAATTAGAACAGATTAACATGGGTGACTAGATGTGAAAGACAAAACCACCTCACCATCTTCGTCCCACCCGCATTTATTCATGAGTCCTGCCCTTTTCATAAACTTCTTGCTCTCTTGACCTCCCTCAGAGGGAGCGCCCTTTTTTTTATTGCTTGAAAATTAAGAAGAGCTCTGGCAGGGAGGGACAGTCAGCTGAAACAGTCAAAGCCACAGGAGCCCTGCAGCAATAGCCCACAAAGTTTCTTTTACGAAGCAAGACACGGGCAGGAGCTTCACAGGCTCACTAGTGAGCTAGCAGCTGCCTCTCTTGACTCCTTCGGCAATCCCTGGCTTTGAAAGCCCTGGAAGGACTGTGCAATTAATACCATTACAATTCTTTTGCATGGGGCATCTTGCACTTTACCTCTTCGCTCTCGAACGTCAGGCGTCTGCTCACTGGATAGACCTCCAGCGACAGGGCAGACATCTTCAGGTTAACCACTCACGTCGCGCTGTAATCACAGTAACAGCACAAAGGACATAAAATCATGATCGACGGACTAGATTGGACCACACAATCATCTTGCCTGACCTCTCATACAGCACAGCCTTTAGGTAACCAGCTAAAGCACCACAACGTGTCTTTTAGACAAACCCTTGATGGAAAGGCTCTGCCCCTTCCCCTGCTAAATTGTTCCACAATTTAGGAAAAGAATGCCACTTGCTTTTAAAAATGAGAACCTTTCGGACTGAATTTCTCTAGCTTTAGCCCCTGTCCGTTGCATTTTGTTTTGCCTTTGTCTGCCCGATTAAAGAACTTGCAGCTACCGAGAACGTTTCCCTTTGTAGACATTTGAGGACCGTGATCTTAACCTCGCCTTTCTTTAAATAGGTTGAACTTCTTTCCATGCCTCAGAGGGAGACAAGTTTTTCTGACCTCAGAAAAAAGGTCAGGAACTGATGGCAAGCTGGCAGGTCCTCTCCAAACCCTTTCCAACCTGTCAGCATCATTTGGACGTGTGTCTCCCGCCCCCAAAACAGGTATAGCCTTCCAGTAATTACTTTGAATGTCCCTGCTTCCCTATGTATTTCTCATCAGAATTTTATTTCCTTAATTTGACTTCACATTTACATATTTTTATCATATTTAAGTCGTTTAAAATACTTCTGAAGCTCGGCTTTGTTGGACTGCCATCTCTATAAATCAAAGTATGTTTTCCATTCAAGTCACTCCTCAGTTTACAACTAGCCATAATTTTCAATGCATATTTTAATATTCCAGGTTCAGTCAACTCCCCAGCATCCTAGAAAAAAGCAACATAAATTGTGCCCCCTCCTTCACCTGTGATGATGTGGCTTGTAACTCCATGAGTGCGGATAGCCCAGCAAATGGCACATCTCCACTATTTATCTTACTTTCAGCACCCAGATTTTATTTTCTGTATGGTCTCCAAATGGGATGCTGTTGTTCTTCCTGAGACTCTTAAAAAAGTCCGTGATTTTCTCAGTGTGATGGAAACGTGGGTCTGAGAAGGACTGGAGGTGGTTTCCTGGTCCACCCTTGGCCTGCGTGGGTGGACATATCCTGACAGGCTCTGCCCTGCTGAGTCTCTGGTGCACTATCTTCTCTAGGCAACTTGTTTCAGTGCAGAACTATCTTTACAGTCAGAAATTATTGTCTTGGCAATAGATACGCCTTGCTGACAATTACCCCAGGTTTTTCTTGTTTTATTTCCAGTGGGTGTGAAGGGCAGCCAATGCTCAGCGTTTTAACAGAGTTTAAAATGGAGCAGATGACTTACCACGTCCTCACAGCTGCCGAAATCCCGATTCAGCAGTCCCAAACCCTTCTGCTCAGGGGAGAGCCTCGCTGCATAAGCTGTCATTCCTGCAGACCATCTCTGAACTCCCTCGTCTAATATATTACTGGAAGCACGGCTCTCCAGCTGGCTGCATTTCTCCATCTGAAGGTTCACCAAGCTGTGAACAACAGAGGATACCTCCCCATGGCAAATACACCGCGGGGCGCGTTTTGCCCTTGGACAGCACCGTCTGGCTGCTGGCTCCAGAGCAGCATGCACCGGTGCCTTTGGAGCCTTTTCTGCCGTACGTCCCCAGTGTCCCCAGGCACGCCGAGCCTGTGCCCCTCTCAGGGACTCTCCCTCCATGGGCAGGGGGTAGGTGAAGTCCCTCATTGCCAATGGGCGACTGCTTAGCGGCTGCTTACGCAGTACCTTCCCAAACATCTCCCTTCCGACTAAGTGGGCCGTAACAACCCTCCTCTTGACACCCTCCTCTTTTCCCTCTTTATCTATCTCCAACCTCATTCAATAAATCTTCCTCGTGCTTCCTCCCAAATATTGAAGAACAGCCTTTCTTGGCATTTGCTGCAAAATTTAACCTCTGTTTTCTCTGCTTAGTTTTCCTAAATCAGCCATGCCCTTCCCTACCTGTCTTTCCAAGCTGTGATCTGTCCCCCAGAGTCTCCGCAGTGCCTATTAAATCCTGGTTTGCTTCTGTGCTGAATCTCCAATACTTCTTGTTTATTTTCTGTACTTCTGGCATGATTTCTGAAGGAATTAAAAACAAATCTGTTTATCTTCGCTAAATCCCTCTGCTGATAAGGGTATTAGTGGTCTTATTTACAAACCGAAAAGCAAGGCAAAGTGGGACTGAAAGTAAAAATCTCACAAAGCAGGTCCCTAATTTGAGATGCCCTAAAAGCACCCAGCAGCTGAATTTTCTGAAAATGCCAAATAACTATCCTCTAAAACTCATACCCCTTAAGCTGCTTCAGTTTGGGGACCTCTGATCGGTGGCACCCCCACTTCCTTGGCACTGCAGAAAACTGAGGGTGCTGTCATGCAGGAGGGGAGCTCATCCACAGCTTTTTCCTGGATGGAAATAAGATAAATACATTGCAGACTATGTGGCAATCACAGTCTGCTGCCACAGACAATCTCCTTCTCTCACAGCAATCACTTTTTAATACATCTTCTAATTTTTCAGAGATAGAATTAGCAAAGCAGAGACTGTCCCAGCAGCTACAGGGGTGGGTGTGTGTGTGTATTTTTTACCAGCTTCATAAAATCATTTTTTCCTTGTGTCTCAACACCCCATTAAGGGAAGGAGAAGACAGGGCAGGTTGTCACTGCTGAGCAGCACCGTGGCTATTTTTCATTTTGACAGCCAGTGGTGTATTACATTCGAGGCACTGGCTGTGTGGAAAGGTGCATGACGACGGCTGAAGGCTGACCACTAGCCACGCTTTGGCCGCCAGCCCCCAGCCCTGCCCTGAGGCACCCTCTGACACCAGTGACAGAAAGTGAGTCCCACCTGCTGCTGCATGGCCCCGTCGCCCGCCAAAAAGGGGTGCAGGATGGTACATTTTGCCCATAGAGAAAGGCTGGCAAGAGTGAAAGCTGTTCCAATGAGCTGTGAAAGGCAGCCAGCTTTTCCCCACTGTGCAAACCCCGCAAACAAGACAGAATTTTGGGGGTTTTTTTAAGTTGCTCAGGGTGACGAGGACTTGTGCTGGTGCCTCGTAGCTGCAGAGCCCTGCCAGGCTATTCCTCTTGTTCTTCAAATCCTCAGACAGAAAGGTACCTTTTAATACCTATAATGTAGTGACTGTGTGTCTGATGTATGTCTGCATCTTTCAGTAGAGCTTTTCTACAGCTTTTTGAAGTAGGGAGGAAGGAAGGCCATATATATAACATCCCCACATTCGCCAGAAAAAAAAAAGGACCGAATGCATAGCTCCTTCCCCAAGCTGCAAAACCCTAGGCTATTGCCAGGTCATGTCCGAACCGAGACCTCTTGCCCCCCAAGAAGCTACGGTGCTAACTCCTTGCCTGCAGGCGTGCAAGAAAAAATCAAAGCAAGCTGACAGCTCAGCTAGGACCACAGACGAACTGCTCTGCCAGAGAAGGGAATCAAAAGAGACAAAGACAGCTGTAACATTTATCTTCTTTATACATTGCTTCTAGATTAGAAAACCTGCACTAATGAGATCACAGATACACAAGCATTTACATTGCTTTTAAACACCATTTAGCTGCTTAAATGCACACTGCAAAGCAGTTAGCTTTGCACGTAGCTTTTATTTATAGGGCAAAATTGATTAAAGCAGAATTTAACTCAATATAATTGTGCCTGCACTAAGGGTATGAACAAAAACGACACGGTCGCTTCTGCTCAGAGGCTGAGAGTTTGCGAATCACAGGGGCGATGGCAACCCCGTGATTAGGTTTGGGCTTCTCATCTGGATGCACTGGGAGAAGGGAAACCAACAAGCCAGGTCCCACTGAGCTTGTTAAAAAGGCAAATGATGATTAAAAATGAAAAGGTAAAGCTCTTTATGAGCCGCACGACCATGCAACCCCTGCCTTTCCCAGGTCCTGCCCAGGCACACAGCTAAGGCTCCTTCCAAAGGTCAGCATTTGCTGTATCACAGCCCAGGTCTCTGTATGTCACCTCGTTTAGCTGTTTCATCAGCCCCTGTTGGTTTTCCCTTAGTGCTTTTCCCTTTGCAGGACTTTCTTAGGAGCCAGCTTTCATATCTGCCAGGAGATCACAGGCTGCACTGCAACAAGTGGCATATCTCCTCGGCTTCTCCAAGTCAATGGCAAGACCTCTTCCCTCCTACTTGTGAGATGAACTGTAGAAAATGACCAAATTCCTGTTATCTAAAGTTGTATGTTTAACCTATATAATGGAAAATATCTAACTAAAAGTGACTGGTACTGATTTCCTGAGACTGTCACTAGTGTCACCAGCAGATATCAAGCTCACCTGAAACAAAGACACCTTTCCTTGGTGCCTAACTACAGACAGAGGGAGCCTGTCCTCAGACACCTAATTTGAAAACATGGTTGCAGGAGGTAGGTGCTCAGTCACTCCTTCATCTTCTACCTCGATTTTCTGAGGCAGCTGGAGTCAGTTTCCAAGGAGAAAAGATGCCCAGCACTTCTCAGGGACCAGCACCCATAGGAATTTACCCCCCCATCCGTCCCCTTCCATTTGCAGTTGACCAGAAGTCATGTTCAGGGACAGAGGACAGAGTGGCCCCTGAAAACAAACCACTGTTCAAATTGGAACACTTTTGAGGAGAAGGCAGGGCCCGGGACCAACAGTGTGTTGGCTGGAGCCAATGCTACTGATGTCCATATCGGAAACGGGAACACCGAAGCCTCCCACACCTGTCCCCGCTTCACGCAGGCTCTGCTCGCGCAGCTACTGAGGGATACGCAAGGGATCCTCCTGCATCACCACCACTGGCAGAGACCAGGGAGAGCACACAGGAGACTCCATGGCCTCGTCCGCCTGTCTGCTCCTGTAACACCGCTGCAGAGTCACAGGGCAAGGGCTGCCAGCGAGCGTGGTGATGCTGGTCAGTGCAGCAGATCCCATGGGCAGCACGTGAGGATGCACACCAGGATGCTGCCTGCGAGGCTATGGAGGGCCTTGAAGATGAGGAGAAAACCAAATGTCAGTATAGAAGGCAGGGAAAAATTTCAGTAAAGGGATTTGGCAGCTGTAGACCGCCTCTTGTGCTCAGTCCACCCGAGCCCTTAGCTATTCACACAGCAGCAAAATGCTCACAGCTTGGGGGTTATCAAAGGATTTTAATTCCTCCAACAATCAGAGAATCGATGGATACAGCTACCAAATGTTGCTCTAGCCTGGAAAGGCAGTGAGAGATGCACGCTGTTACATACAGAGCCTGATACCTGTGGGCTGGTGGCACCAGGCAGGAGCACTCCCGGTCTCATGTCATTGCTTTAATGGTACCATGGAGGGCTAACGGTGCAGCTCCTCTGCACCGGCGCGGCTTTCCTCCCGAGAGCTGGATTGACAGTGAGGTTTCAAGACTCCTGATGGCTGCGTAATGTACTTGACAGAAACGCAGCACAGCTCACCATGCTTTGCTACGGCAGGCATTCACCTGTGAGACAGCATTCACCCACGGCAAGCAAGACTGATGGAGCGAGACTGGTCGCCCCCTCTGCTCCCAGAGGCAGATATTTTGGGGAAGGGCTCCCCCACACTCTGCTCTTGTCCCCCTGCGTACGTTGGTCTGTGGTACTAGGTTGATTCATTTGCTTTCTTGGCTTTGCTGCCCTCCCAAAGGCCCTGCAGTCCGGGAGTGGAGATGCCGAAGGGATGCCGGCAGGCTGTGGAGTGGGATGAGCAAAGCAGGGAGAATTGACTTTGGCCCCGAATGGCACCAACTCGGTTGCGACCAGGATCTATACAGGCTGCTGAGAGCCCTTTCTTTGCAGGTCAGCTTTTGGCCTTTTTTTGGAAGGTTATTCCCAGAAGTCAACAAAGTGCCGTGCCACTCCTCAGGAGAAAGCAGAGACCAGGTCTCTATCCTCAGCCCGCACCTTCCCCTACAGGCCCGTGAGAGGAGTCTCCGCTCTCCTTGCATGAAGGATTCAAGATTTTACTCCCACAGCCACGGAAAAGCAAGCCTGGGGCCCCAAAAGCACAAGCTGTACCTTCAGACTCGCAGAGGGTCCTCCCGCTTCACCTCTCCTTAAGCCTCCCTTACCCCTGCTCCCAGGCCAGGGGCTTCCTCACCCCAGCGTGTGCGTCCCAGCCGTGGTGCTGGGAGCAGGCACTGCCCAGCAGGTGCCTGAGGTGCCCAGATTCAGGCTTTCCATCCACAAATGCCCGAGCAATCCTGAGGCTACAGTCACCTTCAGAGCCATAAGCGCTGAAAGGCAGCATAAAGACATCATCGGCAAAAAGCCAAGAGCTGAAAAGTTGAACCATTTCCAGCCCTCCTCCATCACCGAGAGACACGTGCCTCCCACCAGCAAAACGACGGCACTGGGCGGGTAATACACCACAACTTCGATGTTGTCCCAGCAGGCATCCCAGCCATCGGGCACCTTGCTCCCCAAACTCCACGCTGAGCTACCGCGAACAGACCGGGCTCCCCCCGCGTTTCCTCTGCACCATCTCATCTGTGCGATCCTGGAAAAGCCCCCTCCTGTCCAGGGAAGGAATGCCAAGAAATGACAAATAGTGACCTTTGATGAATTCAGGGAAAAAATAAAGCGGCGTTCTGTTGTGTCAGAGGCCGGCAGGGCCACCCCCCCCGCTGCCTGCCAGCATGGTCGGAGCCCCGGCATCAGTCCGATCCCTCAGCTCTGAGGCTGGGCTCTCGAGCACATGCACAAGCGGATGTCTCAGGATCTGAAAAAGCCCTGCTGAAAGTATAAACTGAAGCAAACCGATGGCTCGCTGAACCGGTCCCGTTGCCTTTCCCACACCTTGCCCCTGTAGGGCTTCTGGTGGATGCTGCTGTGATCTGGACGTGGCCCCGTGAGAAATCAATGTCCCTCCGTGGAAGACAGAGACAGACGTCTACGTGGAGAAAGGACATCAGAGATTTTCTGTAGGCCTATCGTGTCGCAGCTGACGGCCCTCTGGACTCCTGGGGTTTGCTCGAGGAGGTGAAATGGGCTGTCTAGCAAATTTGTTCCCCCTCACCTCACACAGCTGTTCACACTTTATCATGGGGGGAAGAAAACATGAATAAAACAACAGGAAGAGTTGCAGGATCAGTAGAAACTATTTAATTATGGCTCTGAACTGGTTTTTGCACAGAAATTTTAAGTCACAGTTGAATTTGGCCCAGCAAGCTATGTGAAGTGGGTAGTTAATATAAACCCCCTTATTCTTCAAAAAAAAAAGGGTGAAAAATTATTTGCATTATACGTCTTTCTGAATGTTTCATGTGGGGGCTTGAGGGGGCCAAGTACATTACATTCCTTCAGTAAGTCAGTCAGGTTTGCTCATTGCAGCTTTAGAGTTAGGAGGAAACTTTGGCTGCAGCTCATGCCCTGGCCGCCCCGACATCTTTCATGGGGAGCGAGCTTTCCCCCTAGCAGAAGGGTAAGGCCCATGCTCGTTGATCTAATTGTGTGCAATTACGCGTTGTACACACAAATGCTCTAATTGACAAGTGACAGGATTTTACCTGATATTTTGCCCATGAAACATCTGCCTCACTGCAGGCCCGTCGGGGAAATAAGAAACACTGCTTCAGCCACGACCTGCAAGTGACTCCCCCAAACACCTGTCCTGCAGTCCCACCGTGTGACAATCATGCCCCTGGACTTTATTGCTATTAAGTCTCTGCTCAGAGAGATGGAAGCAGATTATTCTGTTCCCAGCAGATCTCAAAAGGAGCAAAAGCCGTTCCTGACAAGGATAGCAGTGGACACACATGGTCTGGAGAGGGTTTTTTTGGTAGGATTCCTGACTCCATGCATTTAATTAGTTGAGATGTCTTTTTTTTTTTTTTTTTGCTTTTCATTGCTTACAGATGCAAAGACCGACCAAGAAGAAAAATGCTGTGGCTGGGATAGCCCTAGAAACAGCTCCAAAATACCGCTTGAGCTGAGTGCATTTCAGTGCATTTCCAAGGAAGCTGCATATCCGTTCTTAACAGCAGATACTTGTCTTGAAAAATGCATGCAATTTCAGGCTGGGAACAGCATGTTCGAGAGGCAAAGGGCTTTCCCCCTCCCAGCTCTTCAAGAGTGAGAGGGTGTGGGGTTTTTTAAGTCGCTCCTCGCTATGGTCAAGTTCAGGCATTTTTTCTCCCCGTTTGATAGGTAAAGATATGGCAAAGCAAAATGGGTCAAATTTTCTCATTCAATAAATACGTTGAAGCCAACAGAACCACCCCAAGGGAGACATTAGATCCATGTCCCTCTCATTCGGCTGCTAACGGATACCAAGAAACGTGCATTGCAGAGCAAGCTGCATTTGGCAGAGCTATGCGTAACAGAAAGCCGTTGATTTGGAAGCCAAAAGATCCTGCGGTCTGTCAAAATGTGGCAGGACTACGGGAGGGCACCGGGTCAATTAGGAGGCTTGTAGGTCAAGATAGCTGAGCACAACCCAGCTGAGCAGGGGAGGCTCTGGTAAATGTGCGTTGTGCTCCGGGAGGGAAGACAGTACTGCTGGTTCAGCAAGACTGCTCCTGGGTTTATTGAGCCTGGTGATTACAACAGGCTGTCATTAGGGCAGTAAAGCTTCAAAAAAAAAAAAAAAAAAAAAAAAAAAA
>WAAD01008313.1:30573-60507 GCA_013389945.1 Fregata magnificens
AGGGCGGGGGGAGGAAACGAAACCCGGTCCTGGGGGCGAGGGAGAAGTGCGTGCGGTGCGGGGGGGGCGGCTCGTTGCGAGGCCTTCCTTTTTCTGTGCAATCTACACGCGCGTTTTGTCCGCGTTGCTAAATCCTGCCGTCGGGGCCACTTGCACAATGTGGCCACGGGAAGAGGAGGGAAAAAAAAAAAAAAAATACTTTCTCGTGCATGTTCCCCTAAAATAATGCTTTCGGCGAGGTCAGACTTGTTCCCCGCCAGATGACAGACAAGAGCAACAACCTTCCCACATTCGTAAGTCGGACGCGCGGCACTGTATGCTCGCATCGTGGCGTTTATTGGCGTTAAATCACCCCCTTAGACACTAGCAGTCATTTTCGTGCCTTTAGTTAAAAGGAGGCTTTTCGGCTCGCGGTTTGAGTCTTGGAAATTTAGCAGACCCTTTTCTGCTAAGTAATTTTCCTTTTCAGAGAGTGAGGTGAAGGGAGAAGTGATGTGTAGCGTGCTTCCATCGAAATGTTGCAACCAAAGATCTCATCACAAGATTTGTTTTCCATGATGAGCAGCATGCAAATGTGCAGGCTTTGAGCAGTGATCAGCAGCTCTGAATATCAGTTCAGCATAATTTTTTTTCTTTTTTTTTTTTTTGTTTTCTTTTTTGAATGTGAAGTTTAGGAGTTTCAGAGATGAGGAGATATTGTCCCTAGTGAAAGCAGGTCAGTGGGTGTTGTTTGTCGGCTAATGAGGCCATTCTATTTGTATGTTAATGGCAGGTTGACTTACTGCAGCAGGGGGTGAGTGTAGTAACATGTATATTCACTTGTGTATCTGCATGTGTATTCCACTACGGCACTTTCACTGGAGGCTGTAAAGTGCAAAACAGGACGTGGTTGCCAAAGATATTCAACAGGGAGATGTCAATGGTCAAGGTATAAACTCGAGTTAGAGGGGGATCTGACTGAAGAAAAGGTGGCAAAAACAACACCGTGGTACATGCAGTGTCCTTTTAAGAGCCGCCCTCAGCATGGCAGGCTGACCGTAGATTATAAATCATTCCGTCTCTTATCTTTTGGGAGTTAGACAAATTTCCTTAAGTGGTGTGTGATGAATGTATTGGTTCCTTTTACCAGTAGCCACGGAAAATGAGTGCGTTTCTTTGAGCCCTTAGGGCTGCTTGCCCCTCAGCTACTGTTACATTTCCCAAAACTTCTTTCATTCTTGGTGGGTTTTTTCTTTTCCTGGTCACCCCACAGTTAATTTCTTGCACCCCTCCAAATAAAGGCAAGCCTCTGCAGTTTCTATATAGATTACCATTTGTATATTATCGCTAAAGGTCCATGACTAACCATGGTCAGGTAACAGTTTTTAATAGAAACACAACTTCTTTCAGCTCTTTCTCTCTCAAACACGTGGCACTTTGGTTGGTGCTGTCCTTTGCCACTTCAATTCTCAGTTACTAAATATCTGATTTTTTTTTTTTTTCAAAAGACTCAAAACTGGATACAAACACTGATACTATTTTGCTACATCTGTCTTAAGACAGTTTTGTGTATTTCTTTTCCTGCTCCCAAATTGTATTCTATTATATTTAAGTCCATTGTGTCTTGAGAACATTGGTAAATCTAACAAGTCAAGAACTTTTGGTCTGCCAGATCTGCTGCTGTTAGCACTTTGAAAGAATGTACACATCTTTGATTTTATCCTGCAGAAAAACAACAATTTGGAACCAATGTAAATAAATCACTGTTGGGCAATATTTTGTCTCTCTTCCTCAGTGTCACGGAAAGCATAGTGTGAATGCTGCCAGTGAAGTCAGAAAACATTTAAATCTAGCAACCAGGGTGTAGGGAGGAGGAAAAAAAGGGAGGGCAAAGACGTGAAAAATAACAGTGCTGTGGTGGTGGGGCTAAACTGCTGTTTAGGTGAAATGAAGAACTCAAAAGTCCTCTCCCTTTCAGTGGAAATAGTTGTTTCATTTTGGGAAGCGACATCAAAGAACTTTGTGAATGCAGCCAGGGAACCTCAGAAAGTGGGTTTGTATCGCCCATTTCAGAAATAATTATTAACAAATTTTCAAAAGAAGAAAAGGTTGAATGGGAGACACTGAGGCTCCCGAATTTGCCAAACTCTCACTGCTCGTAGTAAGGCTTTCAACGAGGACTTTGGCATTGTGCTGATTCCTGGCTTTTAGCCAGGGAAACTGGTATTGTTTTGATATAGTGCGCATGGTCCTAGACTTTGGCATGTCAACATTGTTTAAAGAACAAGAAACGTGTGCCCGCTGAGGAGTTATTATGACGGACAGATTTCCAAGGTCTCTTGTTGGCACCAGTGCTGCATTGGGTAACAGAAACAGGAGGTTGTAAATGTTTTGGTTTCTGTGTGCAGAATCGTGAGACCCTGTCGTTGCTGCTGGAACAGGGATTTCAGCTGCCGGAGTTGGAAGGGACCGTTCCCTTTTGCCCTGAGCACTTCAGATGCTGCTGGGACTCTGTCACCCATACAGTTCCTTTAAATACTAATGACAGCCAGACAGCCCTAAAGGAGCGGGGGGGCGGGGGGAACCACCCAAAAACCCGACAAAGCCTCACCATGTTTTGGAACAAATCTGCTGCTCAGGTGTTGAAAAACATGAAGTTTGGGTTGGAATAATGTTACCGACCCTGTTTGGGATTACAGGGAGTGCTTTACTTCGAAGTTACTTGCATGGGCAGTAGAGTGGTTTTCTCAGAGTGTGCCTAAGCAGTGACTTTAAATCCCTTGCTCCATTTTGTTCCAAGTGGAAGATGTGTATCATGTTTCTACAGGAGCCAAATAAGGTCCTTTTTAAAAATTGTCCATTTTTCAAGGTAGAACTTCAGATGAGCCATCAAATTTGGCTTGTCACAGTGAATGACCCTTCTACCTCTCTCACTTGACTGTCACACAGTAGCTCTAAGCGTGGTAGCAGCATCTGTGAGCCAGCTTCACAATTGGAGCCTGAAAGTGGTAGAACAAAGTTGCCAAGTTTCAAGTAGAGTTGGTGGTTATCTTGGAAACTGTGCTGGAGAACACAACCACGAATGATTTTGCCAAATAATATACAGTATTTATTTAGTCCAGCTCTCTGATTGCTGTTAAGGCAGTCAGCCAGCAGCAGTAAGTGTTGTGACATCATTTTGAAAGGCAATGCGCTGGTTCTGAAATGGAGTGGGATGTACTATGATTCATTATTTAAAAAAAAAAAAAAGCAAAGCTGTAGTCTGAACAGAGATAAAGCATATGACTGCATCATGGCTGAAAGCCAAAAAGGGAATTATATGAATCAATCACACTTGTAGCATTATTCCGATCCCATACTCCATAAGGCAGTGAATACCTTCTTACTCATTTAATGATATTCTGCAGGAAAAATACCCTTTTGAACACTGAACAAGTAACTAGTAACAAGTTGCCATAGTTCCGGTTGTTACACTTTCAGATCATCACTGCTTGCGTGTTAAATTTGCATAGCTCGTCCCAATATCCTAGATAATAAAATGTTACAAATGGAAAGTACCATGAGTAATCATCTTCTCAGTCACCCATTGAAAAGAAGTCACTTGTGCCTTCCCTTAGAGTAGACAAGTTTCTTTATTTACAAAAAAAAAAAAAAAAAAAAAAAAAAAAAAAAAAAAAAAATCACCCATTTTCCCAAGGAGTTGCTCAGGGGGGTAGAGACAGAGGTTAAGGAATAAAATTCTGAACCTCCAGCATCAGCTGGACTAATCCCAAGGACAGCTGATGACTGACCCAAAAAGGTTGTTTGGATTAAAATACTGGGAATGTGCCTCACATTACGTAGCAGGGAGTAACGGAAGGTAGAAAAAAACAAGGTTTGAGAAATAGGAAGAATAGCTAACTGATTTCACCTACATATCTCATACTGTTCTTGAAATGAAGAAAAAAAAAATGCCCTGCCTTATAAGAGGATCAGAAAGAGTGTTCTACCAGTTGTTCATAGTAAAGTATTTTAAATCTGGGGACAATTTAAAGAAAGCTGCTATGCTTTGAAAAACACTTTAACAATTAAAAGCCATAAAGATTTAGATTCCTGTCTAGCTTTTCAAGCAGACTTGTTCATCTCTGTCAAACACCTTCCAGAAAGCTGAATCATCTTAGCAACCTGAACAAAATTCAAGCTGTCCTTCAAAAACAAAGTCTTCTGTAGAGGTGTGGATTCCAAGTTGGAGTGTTGTTGCCTTGTAGCATACATATCGCAAGAAACCCCAGTAGGATCATTCTCACAAATAAATAAAGGCTTACAGTATTGAGGCTTCAGTTTGATCTGATTCTTGCTGTGTGTGGGTTTTTTTCCTCTTATTTAAAAAAAAAAAGGCAGCATTTCTATTGCAGTGTGCAAAGGAAGAGGCTTGTTCTATGCTCAAATTCAGCAAGAAAGGAAAATTCAGCATTTTAATCCTAATCAAGTACAGCATATCTTTTAAGACAGTTTCAAAGAAGTAGCAAAGAAGTAAGCAGGTGAGTGGTTAAATAGCTAAGATAACCAGGAATACCTAAATAACCAAGTACCCCTTGGAAGTGTCTTCCACAGGTACAGGGCAGTACAGACAGTAGCCTCGGCACTTTCTGATTAATTACTATGATGCAATTTAGACAACATGAAATATCTTCATATGTTCTACAGCATTACGTCTAATGTCAAATATATTCCACGTGGGTTCCCAGGATATAAATATTGGTTTCACCAGGTGTATGCATGGGGGAGGAGAAGTTTCCAGGTTTAAGCTGAATTTTTCACAGATGTATAAAGAGGATAATGACTTCTACGTACTTTACATGAGCTACCCTATCCTTTAACTTACATTTCATGACTAAAATTTAAACAACTTCTCTGCTCGATCTCCTTTCTAATAATGCATAAACAGTCCAAGCTTTGTCTCCCAATGTCCTGGCGTGAGCTGCTTTAAGTCACGTTGTGTTGGAAAAGGATTTGGCTCCATTGCAGTAATACCCTGGCTTACCAAGTGGGTAGATGCTTAGGTCAGGACGATGACTCTCCATGTGGCTGCACACACGTGGTTAGAGTGTTTACAAACAGCGTCCCAGCATCCTCAGCAGCTGCCTTGACGCAGCCAGTGAGGACAGAGTTCTAAGAATGTCCCTGGTCCTCACAGGCAGTGGCGGAGGGCGAAATAAATTAAAAAAAAAAAAAAAAAAGCAGAGTTTAAGAAAACATATCGTAGTTTGGGTTTTGGCTGAGCTTTCCGCATCTGTGTTGCATTCTAGATCGTTGGTTCTTTTGTCAGACGCCGCTGTTTTTTTCCCCCCGATCAAGCGCAATCTGGGCTGTGTCGACGCATTTGCCTGGAATGGACTGACCCTAAGTATGAGATAGGGGTTAAAGGAATTGTTGCAAAGGTTTCAAATTATTTCCCTGCTCCCCCTCCCCTTTTAAAAAATTTATAAGGAATTCAGTCCCCAAAAGCCTTCATGACAAAACAGCTCTTTGCAATACAAGAATCTCACTGTAAATGGTTATATATTTTTTCCTTAATTAGGCATGACTCACTGCCTGTTAGAATACTAGAACAATTCCCTTTTTAAAGAACAAAAAAGAAATCATGAATCCTACTAACTTTATAAGTAAAATCAAATAGCTGAAAGTCTTTATTACTTAATGAGACATGTTGACACAACGAGGCGTTGCTGTTACAAAAGCTAATACCACTGCAAGGCAAGTTCTGGATCTCCATTAGACATAAGAAGCTCGGTGGAGATTTCTGCATTTACTCAACCAAATGAATAATGCCACCAATCTGTTGTTTAAAAAAAAAAAAAAAAAAGAGGAGGGGGGAGAAGTGATGGTAATTATTGGGGTTGTCTTGCCAACATGGTTTCAGGAAGCACAGATGAAAATACATCGTAGTTGGTTAGAAGCGCCAAACTGACAATGTGTTTCATGCCCTCCCCTGTGGACCTAAACCAAAGCTGTCAGACAGGTTCTGGTCTCCGGAGACACTTGAAGCCTATGCTTCCCAGTGCACTGTGGGACCTTATTTATTAGCAGAGGTTCTGCTCCTCATCGGGGAAACATTATTTTCCAGTCCCATGCACATTTTCCAGACTTTCTCATGCAGTTTTGCAGCAAGCGCTCGGGACAGTATACAAAGCACATCACTTGCTTTACAAAACTAATGCCAAGAACTAGTTTTTCCTTGTAGGGAGGAAGCAGTTGGTACAAGTGTCTCTTCCATATTCTGAATTTGTCTAGATGAGTCATGGTATTCACCATCATACAACAGAGTACAAAGGCCAGTCCACAGATGTTGTTATACACATGACTTCTGCTATTAGTTGTAGGTTCACATTGGTTGCTTCCATTTTATGTTAATGTCGATTACAATCACTGTATTTTTGTTATTACACTCCAGTGGTTTCTTTCTCACCTGTCTTCTCATTTGCGAGACACAATTATTTGGGTCACATCCAGACCCTGCTTCTGTTTCACTAAGCTCTTCACCTCCTTTCGTCTTCTTTTCTGACTTCTTTTTGACCCACGGTTCCCATTACTCTTGCAGCAGCTGGGTAGCAGAAGGTAGCAAGCAAGAATAAAGAATATACGAGAGAATATGTGACAAAGCCATTTCTGAGTTTGCACTGACTATTTGTTCCTTCTCTTGCCACTTTTAGAGCTGTTAGAGAGATCAAAGGGTAAACGTTAACCCTGGGCCTGATGCTGACAGGAGAGTTTCGCCCTCAACTTCAGTGTCCTTTAATAACTTTCCGTATTTGTCCCTTAGCATGAGAGACAACAACTGTTCATGCAGCACTCACCCCCATTTCATGCCCCTGATACTTTTTTTTCATCTTTGTTTAATCTGCTTGTTCTTTCAGTGCTACTTCACTTGTGTTTGAAGTCACATACTTTGAAGTTATACAATTTTTATACTTGCCAAAGGACACAAAACTCTTTCAGCTCTTATGTAAGCAAAAAGGAGAAAAGAATGATTGCATATTTCCCCTTGCGTGCAAGTAGCATTACTGTCCTGCTCACGGTAAAATGAGGAAAATGAATTGTTGCAGTAAAGCAGGAGTTGCTTCCCTTCCCTCAAAGTTACTAAAGTTCACAGAAGTGAGATATTTCCTTGAAGCTTAAAGTGCACGTATAGGTTAATAAAAGGAATGCAGTTTATCCCTGAAAGAGAACATATGAAAGCTGGAAAATACATTGGACTCGCCTCTCCCTGGGATTTGGGGAAGTGTGTGTGTATGTATTACAGACCTTAACATATTTTCTTTTCAAATGACCAACTTTTTGTTCCCACTGCACTCTTTGCTTTCTTGTCTGTTTGGCTTCAAAGTTTGTCTGCCCAAAAAGGTCTGAAGTATTACTAAAATGGCAACAGTAAAAATAAAAATTAAGAATTGTGCTGATCTATTTTCTTTCCCTCTATTACTATGTATAGTGCCTGAGAAGTGAGAGACCAGGTAGGAAAACAGAGATTTCTATGTATTTTTCCAATGTGCCTATGTTGTGCAGTTGACAATATGTTAGGTATAGGTGGCTTCCCCCCTAATGCTGTCAGCTGATCCTGCAAACTGATGGCAGCCCTTGCCATTTTCACAAAGCCCTATTCATTTCCCTTGGGCTCCCAGAGCTGTAACAATCTGCCGATGTAGAGACACTTGCAGGAGTGAGGCACCTAGTCAGTCACTGTAGCAGTTTGTAGCAACTGAAAAAAAGAAGAGTAGTTTTGAGGGTATTTTTTCTTCTTTGAGGGGGGAGGGAGAGGAAATGGATGGAAAGACTTAGAGACAGGTATAGAAGCTAAAAACTAATTTTTACTTTTTAAAAAAAAAAACTTTTCAAAGCAGTTGCAAGTTAACATGGTTTTTGCTATAAAATATAAACTCTAGCTGATGGACTGGAAAGAAGTTTTGCCGCTGGAAGAGTGAGTCTAACTACCTACTGAATAGCTGCTTTTTCTTGAAACAACTGTTACTAGCTGTTTGGAGATATTTTGTTGGACAAGCTGGAGCATGAGTCTAATTCGGGATGGCAACTCTGACGCTTCTAAATATAAGGAGAGTGGATAGAGTGAAATTAATTATTGCACATTAGGAGGCACCTCATATCCCAGCCACGAAACAGAATCCCACTGTGCTTGGGGCTGTACAAACATAAGCCATTTCTGTTCCATTTTGCTATTTAATTCAGGAAAGGAGGCAGAGAAAAGGGGTCTGGCAGCACACAAGGGGCCAGAGTGTTAGTAATTCTTGTTTACAACGCAAAGCAGAGCCAGGCAGCTCCCTTCCAAAAAACTAAATATTTGCAGTAAATAAAGCAAAGGTNACCAGCATTGCTGCAGTCTTTTCCCTAGGGTGCTAATATTAATAAGCAGGCAAAACATGCAAAGAGTAAGAGAAAGAGTACAAAATTAATAAGCAACAATTGCGAGCCAAAGCACACACAGACCATGCAACGTGGTACAAACCCTGCTGGAGCCATTCATTTTAGTGCCTTTTTTTTTTTTTTTTTTTACCCTAAAAAAAATANAAACCCTAAAAAAAATACAGGAAAGCTGTGGTATAGCTGGGAACTGAACCCATATCTCCTAAGCCCCACTGCTTTACCCATGATACCCTCCTTCCTGCTCATTCCGAGGTTTACAGATAGTTTTCTCTGCTTACTAAGATAACAGAAGTATCAATTTTAAGAAACAGAAACCAGACTCAGAAACAAGTAGCTTTTCACTTTTTTTCAGACGTTGGTTTTCAGTAGCATTTTCTGTTGATTGACAACGAGTTCTTTTTTTGCTGCAAGCCTTCGGACCTTTAAACCAGCAGTGCTCATCCAAAACAACCCAGCAAATTAGATACTGTTGTTTATCTCCTCAGTGAAGAGAACAGCTTTTTGCGCGCTGCTTTGACTGCAGCACTGTTGAAACCCTCCACTCCAAGTGAGAAAGGGTGCAGGAAAGGATGTTATCACAGTTTTACTGGCACTGCAGATGTCACCATGCACCTCCAAACAAATAAGCAAAATCTCAAAATGAACTAATTATAATTAAAAATAGTATGTTGTGTCAGTTAATTGCAGTGTGTGAAACCGAGTTGTGTAATGTCATTTCAGTAAGTAGGTACTCCAATAACTCCCATTAACCTTTAATACCCTTGATCCTCCTATTCATTCAGGCAAGATTTCCCACAGTCTGCAAACTGCTCCCGTACATCAGCTCCAACCTACCACACGACTCCTGTTTTGATCTGTTTTATCAATTAAAGGTTTGTCAGGGTTCACGAACCTTCACGCTGACGTCATACTTGGTAGCAGAGCTCAAAGGAAAACAAAAAAAAAAAACAAAACCAACTTTAATTTGTTGTCAGAAATCTCTCTACTGGAGACGGGATGCACAAACCTGTGCAGGTGATACAACCTTAGCAGCATTCATAGCTTTCTGTACAACAGTCATCTGTTATCTCCTAGACCTGAATCGGAGACGGTAAATTTTCATGTTGTCTCTCTCCGGTTTTTTGGAGTTCCTTTGCTGTGGGTAGTCACAGCTCAGCCTGCCTGGTTTGGTAGGTAGTGCATTTAACCAAGAGCCTACCCTAAGTAACTTCAGCACATTCACAGACTCGTGATACAATCCATGATGAAATGCATTTGAAAATAAAATCCGACGGGTAATTTAGCTCATGCAGTGTCTCTGGATGCTGACAGAAGCAGTTGACCGTGAAGGACAGATGGATTTTTCCCTGCCATGTTTAGAGATCCAATAGCGCTGCAAACTACGTTGGAAAATGATGGAGCAGGAGCATTCAGACTTGCTTCCCCCAGTTGCTCCTCTGCCCACGGCAGTTTGGAGGTTCAGCCAGCCGAGCCCCCACGTGGCTTGCATGCACGTGGCCGCACTGTTTACAAACACCCTCCCAGGCATCCCCGAGGCACCGCGTAACAGGCGAGAGGGTGCCACGCTGCAGGGCCGAGCTCCCTTTGTGCAGCTTGCGAGAGCCCCTGTTTTTTACCCACGTCCGCGGCTGCTCGTAGCAATCGTGGCCAAAAGCAGGGCTGTGACGGGCTGGCGGAATCTACTAGCTCGTTTGGGTTTGCTAGTTTTATGTTTAAGCAATATTCAGGCCAGGGGTTTAGAGCAAGGTCGTCCACGGTGAGTCAAAAATAGAAACTTTATTGCTTGATAGAGTAGTAGTGCTGGAGAGTGCTAGCTAGACATACACGCAACCACGAGGAAGGTACTTTTCTGCTTTCCAGAGACGCTACTGGGGAATTGGGTAACGTTTACAGTAGGGCAGGATTTCAGAAAGCCTGTGGAAATGAATGAGCACATTTTTCTTATTTCCCGCTAACAAACCGGGGACCACTTTTTGTCCAGGTTTAAGAGACAGGTCTCAATAAAACACAAGTAGCTTGGAGCAGCTAGTATTTGAAACCACAGTTGCATTATCACTTGGAGAAGACTGCCTTGGTTTTGCTTTGTTTTAGCAGGCCATTGGCATACAGCAAGAAAGAGGTTTGAACAGCTGGTGTTGCTGCATTAAATGGCCTCCCATAGCTGAGGCACAAAAAGACAAAGCATGCTTCTTTCCAGCCGCTCAGCTAAAATTGTATTGACTTACTTTTTCCTGCTCAAGAGTTCAGAGTTTAAGGACTCATGTATCTACTGTACCTTGAGTTCAGATAACAAGATATAACTACACGGAGGGAAACAAACAGAAAAGCTCATGTTCTTCAAAGATGAGCATTTTTCTGTACTTGTTCCCCTGTTTTGTTTCGGGGTGTGCACTGTTTATTTTTCTCCTTTTGTTTTACTCTGCCTCCTGGCGCCTCCTCCCGCCTTACCCTCTGCTGCGTGCACACCCTCTTCCAGCCTCCTCTCTGGCTTGCATGGCCGAGAAGTGCAGACTCAGCAGGGACTGGTAACACTTTAACTCTTTGTCCTATTCTCAGCTCCCCCAGCAAAGGTCAAAGCAAATGAGAGTTACAGCTGCACTTGAAACAGAGCCGGTATAGGAGGGAGGGACGCGACCACAGACTGTTCCCGCCTCCCCCCCACCCGCCACGTTTTTTTTTTTCTTGATGCATATAAAGTGCGTGGCCAGGGTGAGATGAAACTTTCCATAGGCTTTGGGTGGCTGTATCTGCTAATTTCTCGTTAAGAGGAAATGAAAGACTTGTGACTTTTGTTTGTACTGGCCGTATCTAGCTTCATGCAACCTCTACTGATAAACAGAAATAATTTAGGAGTTACTTCCTCAAATGCCTGAAACGTGGTCTTAATTTCATCAGTGCAAAGCCAGCAAAAACCTATTACAGACACGAAGTCTCGGTTATCTGTCTTTGAAGTCATTTTGGAAACTTTGGCAACATGCCTTCATACAATTCTTTTTCCTAATAGCCATAATTTTGCATTGTGTTGTGGGACCACGCTGGCTCCAATTTCAGTGACTTAGGGCAGACATGAGTTTTATTTTTCTTAAGAACAATTCAGCACTGCCATTTGCTTACGGCTGAGAGAAGGAACCTGCCTGGACACCACCAACGTTAGCGCACTTCCACGTGTGCCACGTACAGGAAAAAGGTTCCCATTTGCCTTTCAAATAATCCGCCGCGGTGTTTCACAGGGCTGTGAGGGGCGCGCGCCAGCGAGAGAGTTGGCGCTAGTTGGCTTAGCGACGTCAACACTGGCGCCAAGGTTTACCTCTCTGCTCGGCGCTCCAGGTCATGCTGGTGTCTCGCCACGTGCTTACGCGCACATGGCAGCAGTGTTTACAAACATGACCCCAGAACTCTTACGGGCAGTTATGAAAGAGCCAGCAAATGTCGCATCCCGCGCACGAGGGTGACCTAGATCGCCAGTGCTGGGAGTGAATAGCGAGGAGCTTGTACCGGACGCAGGCTCTGAAAGCACATCAGATGTTCGAGGCAGATGATTTTGCTCCCAAACTGTTTCGAAATATCATTGCCACCATGAGAGAGTTTTCCACCGTAAACTAAAAATAGCTACTATTAGCTAGCAGGAGCAGCGGGTAAGTGATTCAGCAACTCGGGGATAGAGGTGACTCTGTTCTTCAGCACCGTAAGTCTGTTTCTGTGTTGAACTGACTCAGAAAGTACATAAAATTTTCAAAGCGGGAAGGAACTGCAAAGCTGGCTTACTTTGGCTAAAAGAAAAGAACACTGCGTGATGGTGTGGTTCCTGATTGACAGTTCCTTTTTTTATTCCTTTATTAACACTTGCATTCAGGCAGTAACAAATGCTTTGTAGTCAGGTTGTGACCATCCATTTAGGAAAAAGATGCCTTAGTAGTTTCAAATGACATACCTCCATCTACAAAATACAAATACCACTGTATGGCTAACTTGTTTTTTTGACATGGGCCTTAAGAAAAAAAATGCATAGCTGAAACACCCCTTTAGCAAACAAGGCATTGTGTGCTCAACTGTCAAATGTCCACATTCTATCTTGAAATATACTTTTTAAAAATCACTTTTGGACACAGTCTATTTTTAAAAAAAAAAAAAAAGCGTCCCTTCCTTACCCTTGAAGTTCTTCAAAGAAGTTTGTATTGTACACCAAATTACTCTAAAGCAATTTCCTTCCTAGAAGTTAGCCGTTTATTGTAAAATGGAAGTACGTGGTCAGATGATTAGTTTTTGACAGATTCTAGCGTTCTTGACGTTTTCTCAGAAATACATGTATGTGGAGGAAGACAGGCTATGTAACTGTGACTGGTTGCCAAAGATAATCAGAGCTTTCTTGAAAAAGCTGCTAAACTAGCAAAAATAACCCATGCTTGTTAATAAATCACTTCCAGTTTTTACTTTTGGAATCAAACAATTTAATCGCAGCTTTGCAAAAGCCTACTAAATGGTGAGGGATTTTTTTTTTTCCCTCCCAAATAGAAAGATTGACCTTTCAGAAGCAGACGAGATGGTAGAAAGATGGTAGTTCTATGTTATATTAGTTACTACAATACATTTCAGTGTTTGCAAATGTCATAATGACAAAGCCCTTAGGAAAGATACACCACAAGCTTCTCTGTGCCTCTTCTCCAATGCGATTCAATCCCATTACTGAATAAGACTTTTGTAAGTATCAGCCTAGTCCATAGTCTTCACCTTTTCCATCCATACCCATGGCAGCTCTGCATTAGAGTTGTCAAAGCTCCTGCAGAGTTTTTTCACTATGTAAACAAAATAAAACAAGAGAGGCCGACATGTGTCCACTCTGGCCTGGTCACTAACTCATTTCATGTGGTCAGATAGCTCTAACCTGAGGAGGTGAAGTGCTCTTCAGGTCAGCCCCTGAGCCATTGCTGGTTTTGTCCAGTCTCCTAGCTGATTTTTAATGTTGCATTTGGAATGTGAGCAAATGTGCTTGCGTCAGTTATTGATGTCTTTTCACTACTGAATGTTCATTAGAACGTTCATTACACTGTATATAATAGACCTAGAAATAAGAATGGAAGTACTGGAAATAGGTCACTGCTGTGTTCCTATTTTAAGAGTTCTTTGTGGCATTTCTCCTCCCTGAGGAAAGCAAATCCACCTTACTGTGAAACTGTACAAGTATGGGCAGACTCAGAGAAAGGAGAACTAGGGCCTTACTATAAAATCTTCCCTAAATGTATATAGCTTTTTTTCTTGGGTACATCACTGTACATCTTCTGGAGTCTTTCCCCAAAAGCCCTGAAGCGCTTTTTAAAATGTTCTGAATCAGAAAGTACTGAGGTTTACAAGGACTGGTTTATTAGTATTTATGATGTCTGTGGGCTTTACCAGTACATTTAGCTTAACCAGTGTAAGATCTATACAGATACACATCTGGTGCATCTTTGACTCAGAGAATCTTCTTATTGTTACCATTTATATTTTCTTGCATTATATGAAGAACTGTTTTTAGTTGCCCAGTGAAGGGGATATAAGGAAAGAAGTGCTGCTTATGATGAAGATTATTTTATTCAATGCTTTTAGTTGGGCGCAGGATGGAAGTGAATAGTGTAAGATTACTATTGTATGCTACAGGGTGAATACCGCCATTGTGTCAGTTTAGATGAGTATCTCAAAATAAATACAGACTCTGTCATGGGTTTGTCCTCTAGGTAAAAAAGTAATGGAAATCTTGTTTAACAAGTTCAGCGAAAGGCACACCTAAAGTTTAATTATGTCTTCAGATGCATGGGTGCAATTCTTACTAAAGACTTTTACCCAACTACCAGAGAACAGACTTGGGACTTTTGATTTTTCTTATACTTAGAACATATGCTGATCAATAATCATGTCAGTGCATAGTTTGGGGAAAAGAATCCCTTGGCATAATAAACAACTATCCCTAGCCACAGCTTTCTCTGCCGTATGTGTGTGTGAGAGCGAGAGATTATTCACCAATTTATCATTTTCTGTCAATCCCCTTCTCCTCCCCACCCCTTCCAAAAGCCAATCTACCAAAAAAGCAGGGGGAGATGGAGATGAGGTGAAACAGCACCTGTGGTATTTACCTGAGGCATTTTTCATTGATGTCTCTTGGAACTGGGAATCTTGGATGGGATCTGAATTGCACTACCAAAATTTGCAGCACTGAATCAGGCAACGGGAGGACTCCCTGGCCCGGGAGGTAGACAGACAGGGACCACATTGTTCCTCTGTCTCTCTTACTCATTGCTTTCTCAGCAGAACGTCGTTCCTTAACAGACCAACTGCTTATTCTCTTTGTGCACAGAGAAGAAAACATACAGAACACCTGCTGGACAATACATTAAGTTACGTTAACAACTGCCCACAGCACTCAAAGGCAAGGTAGGAACACGCAACAGGCCTGCAGAATATCTGCCCAGCACAAACCACAAAATGCTTCCCATCACCCTGCTTAAAAACAGACCAAGTCCTGTTAATTCAAGAGTCACAAGAACTACAATGTGTGGCAAAAGAGAACAAAAACCATGAAAGGAACAAGGAGTATTTTAGATTTTTACAGTACTGGGGAATGTACGGGGAAAAACGCCCAGAGATGTTCTTAGGAAAGCAAGAAAATCCCACATTGTAGAGTAAGTTTAAAAAAATAAAAGTTGACTGAGCCATGCCAGCAATGGCTTTTCTTCATGTTCACAGGATTAAACCAGTGAGGTGCTGATGTTTCTTCCCACGTCTTCCAGTACTACAAGAAACACTACTGTGCTTTGCCCGCCAGCCTGCCTTTGGCCAGGGCCAGCCTCCAAAGCTTCAAAACACGATGAAACCCCCATTTCTAGAAGCCAAATTATACATCAATGAAAGAAAACAGCCTCCATTATGTAACAGGCAAACAGCAGAAACCCTGATTTATGAATTCAGTAGAGACACACCATAAGCAGCAAAATCAGGTCTTCTACTCATGTTCCACTATCCTGGCAGCTTTTTTTTTTTTTCCCCTAATTATTTTTCCTTGCTGTAGGTCCACGAGTGTAGAGAGAATGGGTGTCTCAAGCACGGGAAATATCATGAAACTCCATGTAAAAGAATGTCATGCTCCAGTGTAAAGTTTTGATGTGGAAAATTGGGGTTTGTTTAATTTGGGGGGGAAGAGTGGTCAGCGTCTTCCCTCTGTGAGCCCCTTACGGCCTGTGCAAATTTGCTTGTGCCCTCGTCCAGGAAAATTCTCACCAGGATATACTAAATGGAGTTTCTCTATACCAGTGCACAGCAGTGAGAAAGACAGACAAGTTGTTCCTAAAAGTTGTATGAAATAGCCATGGAAGAGATAATTTAATCCATCTTCTTCTCCCAAGCCAGATAAATTATAACTGTCACTTTTGACAAATACTTGGATAATCTGCTCTAGAAGACCTCTGCTAGTGGAGATTCTGTATTCTTCCATGTCTTCTCGTTTTGATCAACTTTTTTCTTTTTGGACAGATATAGCATTCCAGCTGAGGCCTTGCCAAGGCTGAGAAGAAAGGTAACTTAATGCCTGACAAAGCCACACAAACAGGACTATAGCCTGTGCAAAAATTGCCTTTTTTTGCAAAACGATTGACATCAACTGTTCAGCTTGATATTCATTGTAACTCCAGGAACTGCTGTTCCTCATTCAGTGTTTGTGCTCACGATTGTTCCTGCCTTTTGAGACATTGCCCTTGGGTTACCAATACGAGAAACCCCAGAAGAGCTTCAGAAAAAAAGCTAGTGTGTGAAAACAGAGAAGTTGGTGCCGTTAAGGAGGAGGAAATGCATACTGGGGGAATCTTAAAATAAGTAATTACGCATTTTTGTGAGGTTCTGGTGATCCACTAGACTGTGAATCTCTTGGACAAGGACTGTGTCTGTGTTACCTGGGCACACTGCCGCTATTCCATGTGTAATGCAAAGAGTTCTCTCCTGCAGAAGAAGAACTGGACAATATCATAAACAGCTTAGTGTAGGCACTTGCTCAATGTCGCAGTAAAGAGAAGTGGGAAAAACAGTTTTGTTAAGCTGTAGTGGATGGAGACAAGCATGTTTCCGAGAACCCAAACACTAGAAAAGATTTCTCTTGAGCTACAGTGCCAGAGGTGTGTGGTTTTGCCATGGGAAGATCTGAATTCTCCTCCTCTTGTTCCAGTGAAATTTTCAGATGAAATTTGCAAATTATGAGCGTTCCCATGTATTCTGACTCCAAATACAATAGCCTGTGCTGGGCCAGGGCCTCAAAACGGGCAGCACAGAAGGAGGGAGCAGGAAGTAGAGCACAGTGAAAATAATGTTGGAGGGTGAGCTAGATAACCATGCATTGAAGGCAGAGAAGGGCTTTCAGGAGCTTACCTTCAGCTCTCTAGCACAGTTTGAAGAAAGAATATTTGAAGAAGTAACAGCCAACATATTTCAAATTGCTGAAAGGAAACAAATACAATTGGGTATGCTTAATCTAAGGACCTTGCTGTCACAACCTGTTGCTGATGCACGTTCTTTTGTAAGTAGCAGGCATTTCTGTGAATTAGGATGTGTAGGCTCCAGCTCCTGCTCCTTAGGGACCTATAGGGGGTTTTAAGTCTCATGGCTTTGGCTGTAAGCTGGAAGTTGGCTGAATGCATTACTGAGTGTTTATACCTTTCTCTGAGGCATCTGCCCTTTAGGAGACTACGATAAAAACAGACAGTTGTTTGCTCCAGTGTGGCACTTCCCAGCCGCTGCTGGCCGCTTCCCTGTGTGCTCCCTCCTCTAAAGACTTTGCCACAGTACATCTGAGAATTCTGCTATGAAAACAGGGTCAAGAAAATCTGTTATTAGGAGGAACATATACAAAGTGACCACCTACCCCAAGAAGCTGTTTTCTTAATTTGTTTAGTTTTGCAACACCCAGAAAATTGTAGTTTATGCCACCAGCAGGTAGTGTGGTCACTTAAACAGTTCTTTCTAAAGCAGTGGCATGAACTGTTAAATTATCTAAAAAGAGCAAACCAGTGTTTGGGGTTTTTTTAAAGATTAGATTGAAGGAACAGGAAAAAGCTCTCTCCTGTAGTTCTCTCATTTTGTTTCTAGTTTTAATATTTAATGAACATGTGATATTGTTTTAAGCTAGTCCTGATGGTCTTGTGAAGTTAATATTTAAAGCAGATGGCTGCAGTGCTTTAATAAGATGGTTACTATAGAAACACAGTACTGTGAAAGCAATAGTTTCTGTAATGCATGGTCTCCTCACTAAACATTTTAAAGACTCTTGATCTACATGTAGCAGGCCCGAAGAGGACTAATCAAGAAATGGAAAAAAAAGATAGTATGCCTGCGTGGAGTATTTACTTCAGCTGGGGTCCACTTAAACCTAGCTGGATAGCTAACATTTTTGTGGCTCGCTAAAGAGCTGCTTGAAACAACATGAAACATGAGAAGAGAGATAAGCAGAAATATTGATGGAGGAGACGACTGTGGGCAGGAGACAGATCATTTCAGTTATCTTTTTTTGGAAGGTGAGTTGGACTCAAACATTAATACAAACAAATTTAAAAGCACAAAATACCCACAAACAGTTAGCTAATACACCCAAATATTTACTTTGCAGTCCTCAGGCTTTTTGTTTACTTCATCCTTGCATATCTAATGTTGCCTATCAACACACTTGTTGCAGCCTAATGCACAAGGAAGGACACATTGTGTACTTTCAGGGATTTGGGCTTTTTATTACTGCTTCTAGTTTTCTTTATTCTGCCAAAACTGTTTTAACCTGAAAGTACCTAAATTCCTCTGCATGTGCCAAAGAATTTTATAGGCTATGACACAGACTTTAGAAATCCTTTTAAAATGTTAATTACATATGCGAATATGAGTTTGCACTAAATCAGGATATTCAGGGGGATAAATGGCAGTCTTTTTAGAAGGGTTACTGGTTCTCCTGTGCAGAACTGGGCAGGAAAGTGCTGCCTCATCTGCCTGTGTCTCTTCCTCCAGGGAATTAAGAAGTAGTTTTCAGCAGTCACAGAGGACGAGTACGTGTAGAACCGTAGAAACTATGAAGCAAAGAAAGTTTCAAAGCAACAGTAACGTGATGTAAAGATAGCACTTTAGAGAAATATCCATCCTTTCATAAAATCTGGGTATCCTGCTGGAACTCGTATCTTGCGGTACAGCTAGCAATAGTGCCGACCTGGACTAGGTTCAGAGGGAACTGGAGACAACCTGGGCATTTTCTTTGCTTCATCCTTTCTCTTGTTTCTTCCTGTTCTCCTAAACTCAGCAGGTGTTTGTGCTTGCACGTTTTTGCTTCCCTTTGCACTTTAAAACACCTAGGCAGGGCAGGCCCAGTTGCAGGGTTTGCCTCTTTTATGAAGCTGAACACATCATCATTTAAACAAAAAGAAAGAAGGGAAAAAAGCTGTGAGAAACACTGAACTAATAGGGGTTTCCTCTACCCCAAGACTTAATTTGTTTCATCAGTTCCTGTTTCTGTATGGTCATATCTGATTCCTCTACGGGCTTTTTCTATGACTTAAAACTTTCAGAGGAGGAAAACCACATATGATCTAAAACGCCTCCCACCTTTCTGCTTTGTCACTATGGTCCTCACCACTATCATCCTCTACACACCAGTCAAAGTACATCTTGCCTACTTTGCACTGTCCTTTAGTTTCTTTCCTTGGAAACATTCAAATATTATACCTCATCTCACTCTTGAGGCTTAGCCTGCCTCATTCCTGGTTGTATTTTTCTCTCTCTAACCCCTGCGGAGTATTACTGTGAGCAGCACTGCCCACAGCTTTGCAAGTTTAGCAAGACTAGAAGTCAAAGGTATTCCCTGCCCTGCTTTACATATTGTCTGCTTTGGTTTAGATGTATTTATAGCACAGCAGTAGAGCTATAGCCAAATACTCTGAAACAACTCTCAAGCCCTTATTCATGAAGCTCACTGTTTTAGATAATTCTTCAGTACAGCATTCACGCTCCATGGATGAGGAAGCTCATCCTCAGACTTACTTACACGTACACTAAACACGCAGGCATAGCACACAAAAACAGACATAGTATCTCTGTCTCTATTTTCATAACAGGAATATTTTTAGGCATGACAGATATTATGAAGGAACTCTGCCCAGCTGCACTCAGGATGGATGGGGCAGGCTATTTTAGGTTATTACATAGCAGTTCTCAAAAAAGAAAGCTTTGTAGCATGCAGGTGAAAACTTAGCAGGGAAATGTGTCCCTGGGACACCAGCAAAAGGAGCCCTAGGGGAATGGGTAACCCTGTGGTCTATACGTAGATTTAGCCCTGGACCCACTCAGTGGCATCAGGAGGGCTTGCTTGGTGCATGAGCACCTGTTTCCAGTCCTAGCCTTTGACTGCTGCTCCATGTAGGATTATAGTCCCTGCACTGAAAAGCTTTTTTCCCCCTTTTCCCTTCATTAACTATAGACCTGAACATGAGCACTTTTCCATAGTGATGATTCGGTAATCTCACAAATAATGTCACTGACTGCAGCAAGGTCACATGTGGTTTTAACTGCATCCATATAAGAAACTCACAATATAGCCCTTTGGGAAGAAAAAGATAACAGTGAGGGGAATCAAAAGCGCATTATATATCCTTACAGTGTCTAACAGAAGGAGGCCCCTAGCTCAGCTGAGGCCTGAAGACATTGCTGTGGTACATAAATAGCACATAAGTATTTTTTCTGTATAATCTGTTAATTATTTGTAAGTGCAAATACTGAGTAGAGGTGCAAAACTCAGGACCCCACCAAGTGAAACAGTGTAAAGTTGAGAAAATCCTTGCACCCTAGAGCTTAAAATACTGCTTTTATGGTAGAATACAAGAGTCAGAAGAGGCAGAGAGCTCTTTGTAGGAAGATAAGAATGGAAAAAAACAAACCCAGGCTTAGCATGGCTTGCAATAGTAACATTTTGCCACTTGTCTGTGGTGCAGTGGCTTATCGTTCACACAAACAGAAGCAGCAAAAAAAGTCTGGTGATCACAACCTCTGGGAGTACTGCTGTTGCGATTATCTCATAGCGCTATCTGCGTTAGTCCTAAAGGGCTGGAAATGTTTTACGTTGATGCAGTCATAATTAAATGTGATCCCACTGCAGTCAGTGGAGCTATTTGTGGAATTAACTAATCACCGCTATGAGTAAGGGGCTCATAAGTCAGCCAGTAGTTACTGTGGGAAACCTCTGTGGGTTAAACTGAAAGCTGTTGAAAAATGTTGATATTTAAATGGCAGACACAGTAGCTCAAGAACATGGGGAATAAGAAACTCTGCTTGTAACATTTCCTGGCATATGACAGTTTTGATAAAGGGATTACTCTAAACAAAATTCTCAGTCTCAAGTATGTTCATAGCTTTAATTAGACCAAGCGTAGATGGAAATTTACAGTCTGCTTAACCTTCTATTTAAATCTCTGATATGTTCCCTTTGCACACCTGTTTGAAATAAAGTGTGAGTGGAAAGAATAACCTCGTGGTGCTCTTTCAGTCTTTCATTGTACAAGATAGGTGGCTGTGTCTGGGTAAATTGTCTTAGTTACTTAGTATTTAGAGTAATTTTTTTACTAGGCAACTGGGATCTATGTGTGGAGAATGCTTGTTACTACGCGCAGCAAGTCAGGGACTACAAGAGGATACTGTAACCTAAGTAGTGTGAAGACTCTCCACTAGCCAAGTCTCGTAAATTGCCACGATAATATGCAACTAATATATAATCCTGTCCCAGTTCTGTCTGTAAATTATATTTTCTTAGTAAAAATACACTGTTCACTCTTCTAAAACCACAGATTTGAATGTTGCAAGCTAAGGAGGTCACTTCTGAGAGGCAGGACCTACCCTTGTAGGTGAAAGTGTGAATATCAAGTCTTTAAATGCGATTTCACATTAATTTTGCAGTACATTCTGTGTTTGCTAAAGCGGGTCTTACATTTGTTTAATCTTGAAAAAACTGTATGTACAGGGGCTGAAGATCCTTACTACAAAATAAAAATTCACCGTTGTGTGGTAAAATTAAAGGCCTGAAGTGGCAGCTGACAGATTATGGCATTGCAAGGATTATGCAGCTGTACCCACCACACCTACCAGCCTGACCGAGGAGACCACAACCCGTGAGCTACGTTCTAAATTACAGGCATTGCATATGTGCTGACACCTTTTTATACACAAATTCTGAAAAGACCTTCTCACAAGAAGATGTAACCACATAAGAAGACTCTTGATTTATTTAAAAAAAAAAAAAAAAAAAAAACATGCTCCTTAAACACCCGTGCTGCACCCCCATAAAAATGCTGCTTTTTCAAATGTAATCCTAAACCCACTGAAGTGACTGAAACAAATCTGATTTCAGTGACCTTGGGATCAAATCATTAAGTTTGATTAAGCAAATGCTGCCCAAGTGTAAGGATATGAAGAACTGCATTGACTTTTCATTAGAAAGCTCGCATTAAAATCCCACCTGAATTGTGTCTGTAATGAGGGTAAGCCCACCACCTTTGGGATCAAAGTTTCTGATGATTTATATTTTAGCAGCAAGCTTGCCTGGCTGCTGAGTATTCTCTTTGCCTGCTGACTTCCCTTCTCCCTCCCCGTTATTTACTCTGTTCTTTTCGTATCAGTACGTGCCACTGTACTGTACATTGTTCAGTTACATTACCATTTATCTGATGGAGCTCAAAGCCTAGATCTTTCTCTGTAACTTTTGTGAGCCAAACTTTAAAAGCTTCTCTCTCTCCTCCCCCTCCCAGATCCCTTCAGGGAAGAAGCAATATGAACAAGAATATGTACAGATCTCTCAAGAATACAAATTATGTTCTGAAGAGAAAGTTGGCTTATGCATGTCAATTACTTGTTATAAAGAATAAAACATTCACCTATAGTTAACCTTTAGAGGGAATGGAAAAAATAAAGTTATTGCTTGCTGTATGCTATTTACTAAAGTGGCAACTGGCAGGATGAACTGTAGAGGGGAAAAAAACGTTGCGTTAGAGGATTCTGGGAGAGCAATTTTGAGCTGGCGGAGAGAGAGAAAGTCTCACAGCAAAAGACAAAATTGATTTGTTGCCAGGGTGTGCAACATGGGAAGAAGAGACATGCTCAGCAGTGGTGCTTAACTGTCCCTTTTATACTCTCTGCACTGTCTGTAGTCAGGCAAAAAAAAAAAGCCCAGTCCTGAGTCAACTAATGCAAACACAGAGGAGTTTTGGCCTGCCTGATCCAATGGCCCCACTTAAGCTCATTGCTTACATGCGTTAATAAAACACTTGTGGTTTTGGTCACTAGGAGATGTACCGTGGATTATTTTCTTCAGAGAAAGCTTGTTTCTGATGTATCTATTAGTAGGTGCCTTTTCAAAACGCTTTTGCTTTTTTGTTAAAGAGGATCCCTCCCCTTTTATTAATGAAAGTAGCATTTGAGCCTTGCATTATTTATTTATTTATTGTAGATTTTTGCCCTCTATTGCGGGTTCTCAAAGCAGTAATATCTTCAGGAGAAGATTGCATTGGCCAGTAGGGGCACAACTGTAAATCTGCCACTCTCATTAGATAGGATTAGCATACTCCATGACTTACTAATGTAAACGTCTGGAAAAGTAATAATTAGGAGGGCAGAGGGAATAGAAATCTCCTGGCCAGTAGTAAAAGCATCAGAGCTGTTGGACAAGGTAGTGAAACATGCTGCCAACAGAAATCAGATGAACATTTTTTGTGAAGATGCATAAATATAATCAGAGTACCTACGTTTGAAACTTTTTTTGCCCAACATTCATGAGAAACTGGACCTCACTCAGTTCTCCCCTTGACTTGAATCCATGCCGCTCCACAGTGTCAGGGAGAACAGACTCACACCCTTTGCACTGAAGTGTTGTGCTGTAGACTTCTTCATACATGGCAAGGTCCAAAACATCCACTACAGTTTAGTGGATAAAATAAACCTCTTAGGGCACACTATAAGCTACAAATGAATAGTGATTTTTAATTTTTTTTTTTTTTTAAGAATAGAAATGTTATTTGCTTGGGATCTCTCTGGTGTCTGTGTACAGGTATAAAGTCTGGCTTAATAACAGAAGCCAAAGGCTTCTCTGTTCACAGTTCAGACCCAAGTGGGAAGTTGACGTGTGAGGTTATTTAGTAGTCTAGATCCTGACCTGATGATGTGTGCCTCAAAAGGCACGAGGAGTAGTTCAGTCCCATACTTGCTCCAGACACTCACATTCCTGAGAGGGGGAGGCTGGTGCATAACTGTAATATTACCCATGGTGACAATCAGATGATGGGGGTGTGGCTGGGATTGCTCAGGTCTTTATATTACTCTTGACTTCTGGTCACCTTCTGGAGGTGAAAGCAGAGCACTTGAGCCAGTCATCCAGCTAGACCACTGGGATATCAAGGGATGCAGGAACTGCGATAAGTCATTCCTGGTTTGTTTGGGGTGGAAGGTGTTAACCAAGGGCATTTCCTTCTTCGGGAAATGGGTACTTGCAATAGAAAGTTATTTTTAGTCACTCTGTGCTCCAGGAGTTGATACCTAGAGCCCTGACCTGTCTGCTGATAACACATTACCTCATTTGCAGTTCCACTATTGACGTGCGCTCCACTATGTCCTTGCTTGAACCTGGCAGGCACCGTGTGGTACAGTTGTCATGGCATTGTTTGAAGGATTAAACTGCAGCAATGAGGTTGCTACCTGTTCAAACCGACGCAGAAACCCAAAACAAACTCTCAGCACCAACATATCTTAGCAGTAACACATGAGAGAACAGGCTTACATCTATGTTATACCAGAAATATCTGGAACGGTACCATTTCACAGCAGTGTAGGTAACACAGTCTCATTGTGCTAATGCCACTGTTCAGACCTTGAGCCAAAACTCAGCCAGTATGGCTCTGCGGAAATCAGTGGAGCTACCCCAACCTACAGCAGCGTGACATCTGCCCTTGTCTCCTCCATTTCTTGCAAAATTACCGGATTTTTTTTTGGCCAAAGCAAACAAGGCATCTTCGGCAAGTGTTCCGTCTCCCTAGAAAGCTGATCACGAATGGCCAATGACTACCCAAGAGACTCCCTTCCTCCTCTCCGCCAGGTTTTCACTGCTGCCAGCACAGCGCCACATCCATCTGGACAGCCAGACGAGTCACTCCCTTCAGAGGCGGCACGGTTGCCTTTCCATGAATTGGCGCAGGGATGGCGTGCCGGCGTGCCGATCGGCTGGAAGCCTTCCGCCGGGAGTACGCACGTCAACTCTGTGGCACGCTCGACATCCCTTGGCCCGAGGCCCATGGCCTGCAATCCCGAGTCAATGCTCAAACTAGGTTTGTCACCCAGCTGACAGCGTAGTGACCTTACTCCGTGACACAGATTCGGTTCCATGGGTCACAGGAAAGATATCGTATAAGCCATTTGATCATTTTGAATGGGATGTTCATAGCAGCCATTACAAACTAGCTAGATGGGTGAATTCACCCTCACGTGTATTTTTGCCTGTGTACTCAGTAGAGACCTTTCTCTCATCATGTCCATCACTTACCATTTGGTCACACTATGCTAGCTCTGGAAGTAGGTAAGAGCAACAATCTTCATTCTCAGAAAGCTGAACCTCACATTTTGTTAGTGGCATGGCTTTAAAAGGACAAAACCAGAAAGTCTTATTTCTTTATCGTCTCCTTTCTTGGCTATATAAACTTTGTTTCACCTCTTGCTTGCTCTGTTCACTTTCTAGAAGCTGAAAAGCATCACTGCTTTATTTCAAAACTTGCTTTCATAAGCTTTTTCTTCCACTGTATCCAAAACCTCTTTTTTCATATCTAGCCTTCCCCTTTTCACATTCTCACTCATCTATTCTTGCCCTCCTTTAAGATCCTTCCTTTTATCTCACTGCTTTTTTTCCCATGCCCAAAGAAGGCCAGACATCTGATTTCTCTAATCTAACCAAGGTCTGCATCTGCATCTGGATACATACAGCACTCTCCTCACTTAATTCTTTGCAGCCCTCTTGCTCCCAAAGCACCTACACATTTTCTGCTTGTGTGACTACCCTGCTTACCTTCACATCCTTCAAACTTCTCTCTTCAGTTCCCGCCACCAAACTTTGCAACTACCTTCAACTGTTTCCGAAACAGTTCCCTTCCTAAATTAAAAATTAGGAAGGGACTTCCTCTTAACATGCTCCCAGCTTCCAGTCCCTTTTTGTTCTGGGGCTCTCCAGCCTTTCACGTGTGTGTCACTTTAACGTGTGTGAAATTGTTCTTGGGAAAACTTGTTGACTGGCATAAAATTCCTACCCTGCAGTTGCATGATTTAACATGCATTAAAACAACCCAGAATTTTTCTAAACTGCACCACCTTTCTGCCCTGCCCCTTTCTGAAGCATTGCTCCAGGTGCACTGTCAAACACTCCTGATTTGCTTTCCCCAAAGCATCAGTTACCAAGTTTCTCTCCATAGAAGACAAGAAAGCTATCAATCCAAAGTACTGTTCTCTAGCCAGTCCCAAATTACACTAAGTGTATTGCTTGAAAAAGGCTTGCTTGGTTTTACTTCTTACCTTCTCACCACTCTCTGTGAACCCAAACAGTGAGTGTGTTCCATGAACCCGTTCCAGTTGCCTCCAGAGGAGCTCCTCATACAATCCCCACTGACCTTGCAGGGTCCAGGAGTCAACTACTGTCCAAGCTATTTTAAAAATTACCCTTCTCTGTTGTCTCCTCTCTGCTCCAGTTCTTACAGATAGTGTTCCCTGGTGTCCTCTGACTTGTGGTTAAGGTGATATGCCTGACAGCTTTCTGCTCTTTGGTTTGAACAGATTTCCCTTACCCATTAATACCAGCGACCATTCCGCTCACTACCACAAGCTACTGCCATCATATGTCCCTCTTGTGACTAGAAAAATATACATTAAACTAGTTTCCCAGCAAAATCAATAATATGTGATGATACCATGCATATGCGCCTGTCCATCCCCCACAAAGAGAGTCTGAGTCTCTGGCTGGTTTCAGCCATGTGTGATAGATTTAGTGCTCCAACTGTTGTGAATATCGGAAGCTGGGTAAAGGGGAAAAACCCTGTAAACATCCCAAGTAAGGGAACAACAAACGCATAACTTCACATATTATTAAACGCCAGAGAACCCTTATGGGAGAGAGCCCTTATACGTGTTCCAGCCACAGGAAAAGCTTCCGCTGAAACTCACAGTCACCCGTGGGACTCCCAGGCTTCCTGAGGCTTGCTGCTCCCAGAACTACCTCCTTGGAAAGCATGACAGGGGTCCTGAATCAGGAATAGTTCCCACTCCAGTCAGAATCATTTAGCATTTGCATTTCAGCTCGGGAGTAACAAATACTAGTTCACAGCATTGTGTTCTTAAACCTCAAAATACAAGTAACAGTACTGAAACCCCTTGTGTGATTGCATGGCCTGGAAAGATGTTATTTCTTAGGTTGGTGTTTCGGTCTAAAAATCTCTAAGTAATTCAGGATAACAATAGGTATGTACCAGTTCTGGAGGAATCATCAGCCTGTTGGGGTTATTGATCTACTGACTCTCATGTTACAGCACTTCTACTTCTCCAGCGATGTGTTTTTTGTATAACCTGCTCACTGCAGAATAACCTACTTGAATGGGATGGAGGTAGGGCTTTACAAGATCCTAATAAAGGTATTTATTCAGTAGAAACTGCAAGACAAACTGGGAGGTTTTGAGGAAGTCTCAGACTACATAGTATTCATACAGAAATAACTACTGAAAAAGGCAAGAAAAAATTAATTTAGGTAATGCTAAAGTGATTTAGGATAACCTATGCAAGGCCAGAGGGGGGAAGGAAAGCACATGGCTGAAAACACTCAGGAATATTCTGGCTTGCACACAGCGTCACGCTCACTAATACAGTTACTCACATTTCTATATATAACTCTGTGTGTCCCAAAGATTGTCAAGGTGTTCTGTATAGTTTATATAAATAAAAGCCCAACATGTAAAGATCACTCCTTTCACTCCCTGCCCTCTCCTTACTCTGAACAAAAAGGTAGTTAACTATTTCAGAGGAAGACTGATTTTTGTGCCTGTAAATCAAGCTACTTTGTCTTTCTGTGCTGAGGATTTGGTGCTAACATAAGGGGAAGGTGGTTTTACATATGGAAATATGAGCCCAACTTCCTGCAGCATGTGGTTTTTCCTTGTAACTGAGTTAATTTACCTGCTTAGTGAGAGAGGTCCAGTATCATGGCTCAAGGTGGAATTGCTACTACACTTTTCTTTTTTTGCATAACACTTTGACTTCAGCTTCATAAGGCTGATTCTGCCAACTGTCCACATATTGACAGGATCTCACAGAGGTCAGTGGCAGTTCCACAAACTACGTACAGGACTGCTGACTGAATGCCAGAGGCAGACATTTTGGAGAGCTGGCTACCAAAACACCAGCAGTACACAGCAGAGCTCAGATACATTGCAGGAGAGTTGCGTTCACAAGCATCTGATCCGTGCATACTGTGGTCACCAAACCTGCATACCTGACTTCTGGTAAAACAGGCTTTAAGGACCGTCTCTCCAGAGGCGTTTAGATGTCTAGAGAGTCAGATAGGTAATTCTGTAATTTCCATGAAGTTTCTAATTACGTTAACTACCAAAATGATGTTGTAAATCCCCAGGAGGTGCCCGTCTGCATGGCTATGTGCTTAAACACCATTGCACATTTTGGCCCATCTTTTGCTCACTTCTTCAGTCTCGTACTCAAGTTTTGTTAAAAGTTTCCCAAGCAGTTGCTGGGAAGAACAACGTCCACCAACCACCTTGAGGGCGGGCCCTGTGCCACACCATCGTCCCTTCCTAGCCTCAGCAGGAATAAACATGGCTTTCCCTCTGTGTCCCTGTGCATTGCGGGCGCTCGACCAGCAGCCTGGCTGCGCGTGGAGTGGAGAGCTGCTTCCTCAGCATGTTCCTATCGGGCAGCTGGCTCAGGCGCAGCGAGGAGGCTGCCTCCAAAGCACGTGGATGCGCATGCAGCTTTTTCCAGCACAGCAAAGCTGTTCATCTCCAAGTCTAGAGATCAAGGTCCTCACAAGGAGCCAACTCCTTTCTCCCCTGGGGATTTGTCCACTCTGCCTACAGCAAAACTCTTACACGCTTGAAAGTTTCACGGCAATTATTCCCAAGTTTAGACAGCAATGAACACGCATGCAGCGGAGCAACAGTGAAAGCAGTTCCTCAGCATTTCATGTACGCACAGAGCTCGTGTAAGTCATGTACAACAGCTAGATAAAAATCCAGCCTGTTGCTTCACGATCTCCGATCAATGTGGAAATTGTTCTGTTGCCCACATTGCAGCAGTCACCTCACCATTGCGTTCTTCTCCTGCATTTGCTGGTTTTCCCCATTACACAACCCGGTTAGCTATTTTTCCTGAATTAAAGCTACTCCCATTCCTTGCATGTTTCCGTGATTACACCATGATTATCTATGATGTAATTAAGAGCTCTGCCCATTTGGCATCATGTGTGCTTTCTGGAGTAACGCAGCAATCTGCACTCCTACTTGGTGCCTTCTGGATTCCAAGCAGGGCAGTGGGAGGACAGACGCTCAGCTGAGCAGCAGAACCCGAAGGGTTTCCTCACCGAGACCTAACCTTCTTGGCCTCACAGAAAACCTGTTTATTCTCATACTGAATACCCATAGTACTTTTGGGACAACAGAAACAGAACTCTTACGCTTAAGCATATTTCCTCCTTTTTCACTATAATTAAAAGTTGCCTGGAACGACCCACCTTTCCCCATACACTCCCTCTTGCACAACTTCCTCCTGGTTTGTACCTTCCCAGCAGTGGAGGCAGCCATCAGGGTGTGGGGGAAGAAAGGGACAACCACCTTTAGTATTTTTTTCCAACAAAACCATTCCTGAAGTGCTCTTTCCTTAGCGTGTTCGTTATTGTTGTCCGTAAAATAATGAAAGGAAAAACGTGCCTATGTTAACTTGTGGAGGGAAGGAAGCAGGGCAAGAGGCTTGTTTTTAATTAGTCATTTTGTGAACATCTGTGCAAGGACAGAGTCTGCTGCCAAACAGCATCTCAATTAGCGTGTCCCTGTGGACAGACCTTGCTTGGGTTGATCTGTAGCTTACAAAGGTGGCAGAGGGAGAAGATGCAGAAAGGATTTGTTTGCTTTTTTTATCCCACACCCCCACCCCCCGCCTTTTTGTGTTGCTAGGAGAGGAGACTGGTACAGTGGGTGGTGTCTAACTGGGACCAGTGACCCGTTTCAATAAACCTGGCTTGGCTTCTGTAACAGGACTGGAGTGGGGCGGTACAGAAGAGCAGGCTGGGATGCCACCAGGCACGGAGCAAGAAGCTGTTTCTAGTGCTTTGTTAGGGAAGAGAGGTGAAATGTGAAGCAGTAAGACAAGGACAAGGAAGGATCTGAGAAAGTACAAGGTCCCTGAGCAAAGACATGCAAACCCAGCCAGCAGTTTTTGTCACTGACCAGTATTTCTTTGCAAAGACCACTGTATTTATCAAGT